>ML828295.1:47938-59882 GCA_009831015.1 Picea engelmannii
AAGAAACAAGCCAAGCATTGATTATATTAATGAGAACAAGTAAAAGTACTTACAATCCTTTGAATGAAGGTGCAACAACCTCTTCCAGTTCTCCTTGTCCAACCCCTTTGCTCAATCAATCTCCACTGATTGCTTTGATGGCAGCTCACTCATGAGATCATAAGTTTCACATCTCCAATCTCCATTGTCCCTTTCACCACGAGGAAGCTTTCTTATATAATCTAGAGAGGTCCAACCACTTGAGAGATATTTGGGACGAGTTGAGGATTCCTCTCCTTCAGTTGAGGATCTCCCCTAAGATCATGCCTTGACCATCTATTCGAATCCAACTACCTTCAGGATTTGAGGGATTCTTCCCTAAATTGCCTCAACAAACCCATAATTTTCTGAAAAGAGGGTAGTGCTCCCCCAAAGGGGTGCATAGGGTGCTCAAGCACTCCCCCAAAGAGGCTCAGGGAGTGCCAGCACTCCTTGATAGTGGGTAGGGGAGCACTCCTCTCCAAAATGCATTTTTTGAGTGGTTTTTCCAATGGCAAAGGGCTTGTACTTCTTGCCAAGTGTTTTTTCTTCTTCCAAAGCATCCTTTGAGGTGTCTTAAGTGCCTTCATGATGTCGTTAAGGGCACGACATAGACAAGATGGCAGCATACTATTTTTTGACACTTGCAACACTTATAGTCAAGATGCGACACTTACAACACTCGTAATGATGACACTTGCGACACTATCGAAGTGAGTAATTTTGAAGTGTAACAGATTGCCCCCGAAAGTATGAAGTTAGAAGACGATGATGATTGAAGTACTTTGTAGACTTTTCGAGCAAGGGTATGGACGCAGAGAAACCAGAAATAGTTGCACACAACCATCAAACAAATATTATGACATGTTTCAAAACCCAAGGCAGACATACCTATGCTTGAGTGATAAAGACTTTTTAGGTGTGGCCGCCATAAAATACACTGCGGATACATAATTATATTGACAAAATGGTATAGCCACTGCAGATACAATGTGGATCTATACTGCTTATGACCTGAACTGATCGTAGCCACGAAGAATACACAGTGGATCTACAAGATGACAAGACATAGCCACGACCAATAAAAAGTGGATCTATGTAACAATATATGTGTAATAGTTCAAAAGAACTCCTTCGCAACCTAGGAAAAGTACATATAAGAGTGAAAACTCAACCCAGGGTCTTCTTACCGATCCTGATGTAGTACAAATCTAACCATGTGAATAGATGTTCTGATGTCGAACATGGCATAAACCACTTGATTACCGGTCAATGATGTAAACTGTTAACAAGCGCGAGGGAGATCACCATTGATGTCAATGATTCCCAAGGTACTCTAGTACATTCCAACGAATGTGAATGAATGAGTTGAAGTCGAACATTCATGGAATTATCCGATCATAGGTCAATGATGTAAACCCACTGTCGGACACGAGGAGGCCTGCCATTGAGGCATGCAGGTCCCAAGGTACTAATTGGTTTCTAATTCTAGTTCCTGGATAATGGGTTGAAGTCGATAGGAATAGAGTCGTCGAAGGAGGGCCTTGATGTATCCCCCATCAATGACACGAAACTAACACATATTTGTAATTGGTAGATCAAATGAACATGGACCAACACGAGTATTGAAACAAGATATTTTTGATGGCTGACACTCGAGGCAGATACTTCCTTTGAACACTGAGGTATGACAATAGAAACATGACATGGACCAAAACTTGATAATGCAGTGGATGCTGTGACTTTCGTCAGGTGACCCAAAGGAGTAAAAGAAAATCAAAGGATTGGCTCAGTGCAGAGGTTTAGTGGATTAAAATGCGTGCAAAGACAAAGTGCCGTGTTCAAGGGCGACCATAAGAGTTACTAGTAGTGTTCTCAAAAACTGCTCGGCTTGCTTCTTTCAATTTTTTCCCCATCCAGATAGACGAGTACCTCTTTTTAATTTAATGAGCTCGAGGAGGGTAACACATGCTCGATATGACTCGCCTTCGGTAAGTCCCTCTTCCTTTATTTAACAAACTGGAAGAAGTAAGGGTTCAATCCCGTATGGGACCTTCAATGTATGATTGTTTAACGAGTTCAGAGAAGGTAAACTCAGTGGTTTTTCATATTTAGAGAGTCTGAAAACAACTTAAAGATGACTCCAATGTTGTCCTTTTTCGTAATATTAGTCTTACGAGGCCGAAAAAGAGATAAATTATCACTTGAAAGATGCCCTTTCAAACCTTTTAACGAGTGGGAAAAGAAGCAAGATCACTCGGAAATATTTTCATGTTTAGAGAGTTTGAAAAGAGCTCGAAGATGACTTCTAAAAAGAGCTCAAAGATGACTTCAGGGGGTTCCTTTTTTCGTATATCCATGCAGGTCTGAAAAAGAGATAAAAGTTTACCCGGTTGCATTCTCATGGATTTATGAGCACGAGAAAGAACAAAGACTAAGCTCGGTATGCCCCCAGCTTGAAAGCTAGTGGCATAACTCTAGAATGATCATCAAAGGCTAGAGACATGCCCTCTAAGCTTCAATTCATGCATCGACTATGAGGTTGTCACAAATTTCTCTACTAGATGGAGAAAAAGAATAAGGGTGGATGAAATGAAGGTTCAAGAGAGGTGATTGTTTCATTTTTTTAACGAGCTTGACACAAAAAAAGAACTATGCTCAGGGCTTTGGGTTCAATCCCCAGATTGTTGTTTCATTTTTTAATGAGCTTGCTACAGAGAGGAAAACTATGCTCAAAGCCTCTGTTTCATTTTTTAACGAGCTTGCTACAGGGAAGAGAAAACTATGCTCGTGGACTCTTCTTGATCATGGCTGCCAAGAAAAAAACGCTCTGGAAGGACACCACGTCAAGGGACAAAACTCGGTCGTGGCTTCCAAGAGATTGTCACTGGATGGAAGAAAATCACTCTGGAAGGAATACATGTTGAGAGTCACGACAAGGATAAGGAGATCAACTTCCAAAATCCCTACCGAAGAGATCACCATGTCAACTACCGGATCCAAATCGTCGGAAGTCGAAGGCATGGGAGATGATGGAAAATCGACATTAGGAGGGGAGATAGACTATATATCTGCCCGAATTTCCTCACGTGGAGGAAGAAAAGAGAATCGATGATGGTTATCATCCCGAGGTAGCTCGTCAATGCTCAACATTTCCATGATAGATTCATCAGAGGTAAAAATTGGGGAAATGTAATCGATTGCAGACAACAATGAACTTAACCTTGATTGCATTGAGGAATCGTCGAGTGCCAATAGATGTTGGTCATCCGACGAGGGAGAAGCGGATTGGATAGAAACGTATGATGTTTTGGCTGGACTAATTGGCACGGTGTGTGCATCGAATTCCAACGGACTCGGTACAATCCAAGGGTTAGATGATTCCAAAGATTGATAAGCCGCGGTCAAAATCATATCGATGGTGGCAATATGATGTGTAGTCGGTGGAAGTGGTGTAGGGAAGGTACCCTTGAGGCTAGAATATTTCAGTAAGCCAACACCAATGCTTTCATATGTGATCTCGTGGTCTCTCAAGAAAGGGATGTTGTTGGTAGCAGGAGCGTGAGCATCGATCGTACAAAAATCTAACTGATCAACAGTGACAATTTTTCCCTGATGAGGAAATTGTACACATCAAAAGACCGTTGAGGCAACACAATTCATAGCATAAAACTAACTTCTTCCAAGTAACAAGTTGTAATCGAGGGGAGCATCGACCACCTCGACATCAACTGTGACAATTTTTCCACCCAATTGGATGGGCAGGGACTGTAAAATCCCATGGGAATGAAAAAATCGCCCATCGAAGGCGTGTAACATCATCAGGGATTTGTTAAGTGCAGGTGATTTTAAACCTTTCCATCACGCTAAAGACATGCCACAAGTTGAGGCTCCCTCATCCAGAATAGTTCAGTGGATTTGTTGATTGTGAACAACAACATCAACTTGGAAAGCAAGTTGGTGGGAGAGTCGAGACGCATAATTGTCTAGGTTAAACATGATATGGTTGGATGACTCAGGATCAACAATGCCAATAGCAGCCAAGAGCGTTCTACATTGACTGGGGCAGTGTTGTAGAACTTCTAACGCAGACATAACACATGGTGCTTGAGCCAAATCTTCAACAATGTTGTAGTTCTGGGCGGCACGTGAACTAGGATTAAAGGTAGCTTTGCAGATAGTGCTCTTAGGAGGGCGTAATATAGAGTCGAACATAGGTTTCTCAATTTGAAGTGGTCCAGACGGAGGATTAACCGATGGAGGACTAATGGAGGACGGTGATGGATCCGGTAAAGTACCGGTACCGCTAGTATCCTTTCCTTTTTCAGGGTTACCTGGTGTGTCGTATGTCTTAGAGCGAGTGTTCAAATTAATCCCATTAAACATATAAATATGTGCACTCGTCGAGGCCTCATCATGAGGATGGCTAGAACTTCCCCCAGGAGAGGGGATTTGAGCAACCATGGATTTCTGCTGTGGAAAAGGCTGAGTAAGCACAACGAGTTGTGAATTTCCTTAGAAAATTTTTGCCACTTCATTGCGATGTGGACAGTCTCGAGTGTAGTGATCGTCACCACAAATGATGCACGAGAATTTTAGTTTCTGTTGTGGTTTCTTTTCGGTAGCAGGTGTTTGAGATTGATTTTTTGGTTGTTCATTGTTATTAGTATTTTTTGATTTATTCTTTGTCTTCTTCTTACCTCAAGATTGTTGTGAAGGGGCAGATTGAACTGCATTCCCCTCAAAGATTTGAGTTTGGGGGGCGGTAGAGGAGAGTGTGGTCGATTGGGAAGTAGATTGAATTTTGACGGAACCGATAACACCGTCCTCATGTGATGAGGATGACGGCTTGGATGGATCGGTATTAGCTCGAGCAACATTCGAAAGCAAATCATATAAAGTACCAGATTGTGAATAAACCAAATCTAAGTACTGAGCCCGGGCAATGGTTTCTTCCTCGGTGACCGTGCCACCCATAGCGACATCGCGAGCGATCGGGGGTAAAAGTGATTTAGTAAACCATTCTGCCAATAATATGTCAGGAATGATTACCTTGATCATCCTTCATCGCTGTCTCCACTCATGAATATGGCCAGAGATATGCACGGAGTCAGTTTGACGAAGGGAGGTCAAGAGTTCATTACTCGTCTCATAGCGAATAGGTAGTTGAAAGTGCATGAGGAAAGACATGGCAAGGGAATTGAAATCATGAAAAGAAACACATGGTAATTCAATATACCACTTTGCTGCTGAGCCTGTAAGTGTTCCCTGGAAAAGACGCAAACACACAGAATCATCCATGAGGGAGTTTGATGAACACCACAAATGGAAAGTCATCACATGGTTATTTGGGTCTTCTCTAGATTTTTCGTCAAATTTAGGAATATCAAAAGGAAGTTTAGCTGGAATGACTGGCCAAACTGGTGAATGAAAAATAAGATCATTAGTTAACCAAGACAAGTCTGGGAGATCCAGTGTTGCAAGGAAAGGTAGTTGTCGGTTAATTTGTGGATGATATTGGTGTGGCATAGGAACACCAGTAGGACCATAAAATGGGTTAGGTGGATAGTTGTAACCAGTAGGTCCTCCTACATATGGTTGTTGCTGGCTAGGATAAGTAGGATTTGATGATGGCTGAGAGACATTTGCATAACCCAGTGGGTTCTGAGCATTATAAGCCGGGTGGTTTGCTTGCCCATAAGGAGGATAAACATTTTTCCCTTGAGGATGGCAAGGAGTATATCCTGAAGGCGGGTACACATTAGACCCATGAGGAGGATAAGGTTGTTGTCCTTGAGGACTCCAGGTGGTGTTTGGGATGCTGCCCGGATAAGGTTGTCCATAATATGTTCCGAAAGGAATATGATTCGATACTCCTCCTTGTGGGTGATGATATGAATGACCCCCAATGCGGGGTTGGGTAAAAGTTCCTCCTGAAGATACTCCCCAGGGTTGTGAAGGGTTTCCAACAAACGAAGGTTGCCCCCCTGCCAGCGGTGGATTAACGATCGAGGTATGACTAGCAAAGGGAGGTTTCCCTCCAGGAGGAGCATGAAAAGGGGGTCGTCCCTTGGGAGGGGTAGGCCCGCCACATAATGGTGGTCTTCTAGTAGGGATAGGTCCGCTAGATGGTGCTTTCCCTCCAGTCGGTTGTATTTGGTTGGCAAGGGTCTGCATTCACGGGTGCAAAGATGTCCCAGCAGGATCGTGCGGAACATGTGGAGTTGTAGAGTGAAAGTTCGTAAAAGCGGGGGTAGGGATTGAAGTGCCTTGGGAATGAGTAGAGGTGATGAGTCCAGCATTAGGATGGACTTGTGCTGACACAATAGTAGGGTTAATGACCTGACCGATGGGGTGATTCATAGTTTGACCAGATGACCCACTTTCAACAGGAGGGTCATCAGGATTAAAGGGTTGTCGAAAGGATTCAAAATGCTCATAGAGATCGCGTCCCAATGAAGTCCTCCATACAAAACGAGTAGGTGTGGGATTTGTATCTACTGTAGTGCTAGGACGAATAGGAGTCCTATTCTCATCACCAAAGGTTGGTTCTGTGGATCCCATATATGTTTCGGTAAAAACTCTCTCCGGTAATAGTGGGACCTCTTCGTCTATGACGTTCCCGAGGGAGTCTAAACGAAGAAAAAGTGGTTCGAGAGGGGTTATCGACACAGATGTAGTGTGGGGAGTGGGATTCTCAACCGTAACCAAAGTGCCTTATGAGTTATCTAACGAAGGAGCAACAACACTTTCAACGTTAGATTTATTTTCTACCTCTCCACGATAGTTGTCTTCTGGAGGGTTAGGAGGTAAGGGTTGGTAGGCTTCCGGAGGAAACCCTTGCATCCTTCATGATCAACGAAGACCTTTATCATCTACAGGCTCAATTTTGGAGAATAACTGTACACACTGAAAATCTAGGGCCAACTAACAAAAAGAAACAACATACGCTAATAAAATCTAGGAATCAAAACCAAGCAAACAAGACTTCTCTCGATGATCGTACTAGTTGGTGATGAAATCCAACGTCGTGTGACCAAGTCAAGAAGGGGCTAGGATATGGTGGAACAATTACAATGGTGACCTGCTTAACGGACTTTCACCTTGGTGCAAACTTCCACGCAGTAATTGTGGATTTACCCTCCAAGGAGCCTGAGTGAGTTTGACCAATGTCTGTCCCAGATACGGTGAGATTTCCCTTCACCGTCATCTCGTGTAAGTACCTAAGGATTAAGACAACTAAGGACACCAACTCGCAGTCAGCCCTTGGGCGGGTACAGTCAACAGTCCGATCCGAATGTATGGGCAGGATAACAAGTCCGAAATCAACTTGAGAGGCTCCCACACATAATTGTGGGTATCCTTCAAGTGACCCCCAATATATAATCCGACCACTACAAACAATTGAACCACGGAGGGATAATCTCCGTAACTCACCCGAATGCGACCTCGTGTGTAACCCTTGTGTGAGAGGGGGATCCCAGAAAGCCTATACAACAATTGGATTTGACTCTCCCTATCTCAGGATGCTAATGTTCGTTTTGAAAAATTTGGAGAGTTGTACTCACAACCTAATCCAAAGTGCTAATCCTAGTCTAATGTTGGTGGAAGATCCTAAAAACAAAAATGTGCTAGATAATTTTTAATTAGCGTTGATTTTATGGCTGTTCTTTACTCAAAGGGTGTATGACAATGAAATTGATGGTATGATGACTCAAATCCCAAAAAATGCACAAGAAGATGATAAGCAATCTTGTCTTTCAATGAATGGCTATTTAAGGGAAAGAGAAAAAGATGTTTTCACTATCAAACACTAAGATGTAATGTCCTTATACAAGTGTTTTTCAATAAAATCCAATGCAATGCTAAAAATTTTAGAAATGCCTTCTAATATCCAAACCAATCACTAAAAGTTTGTCCTTTTGTTTCTATGTGAATGATAATAAGATGCAAGACTTCTAAATTCCAATCAGACTTTAGGATTAAACAGTCAGAAGCAAACTTCACATAAAACAAGAAACACACTCTCGTCGTGAAATAGACAAGAAGGACAAAGATAAACAAATTGCAAACAAGAACCAAAAACCTTAAACAAAAGAGAAATGATGGAAATTTGACCTCAAATATCAAATGAAAAGTTCACAGACCTTTGGATTTCCTCACAAAAGTTTTCACTCAGTCAAATAAAGGAGAAGAAAACAACAAATTAACTCTAGGTCAACAAAGACAAAGAGTTATTGCAAAGGAAGGAAAAATGTCAAAAATCCAAGAAAGAGATGATGAATTCTCAGAAAGAATGGTTTTTGAAAGCCAATATCAAGATGGACTGAGAGTATGGGATCCTGAGCAAATGCCAAAACCCAGAAATAGCTTCAGAAAATGCAAATTTTGGAGAATTTCTCACAAAAAATGGGGTAGCGCTTTGGTATAAGGGGCACCAAGGCATTCCAGCGCTCTGTGTAAGGCTACAGGGGAGTACTAGCGCTCTGTCAGCCACAAGAGGGGAGCGCTCTGCTCCAAAAACTCATAAAAATATCCAAAAACTCAAAAAATGACGGAAATTCAATCAATCAGGGTGATCCTGATGACATAATGAGGCAATCAAACCAATCTAAGAATTAACAAGACAATATGGAGAAGATCAAATCAGTGGGAAAAAGGCCAAAACAAGATTTGGGAATGGAAAAAAAAAATCAGAGCTCCTCCCCAGTGGAGTCGCCAATTTCTGTTGAAGGTGAATCCCCCTGCAGACAAGTGGATTCCCTCTTGGTCTCTAAACTTTTAAGGCCAAGACAGAAGGTGCTTAACATGGACACTGACTTCCTTTTAGATCTAATCAAGCTAATGAAATAAAGAGAAGGAGAAATATATGTACCTTATTAGTGATGTTTGTGCTTGCAAATTCTTGGTTGAGCTTCGATCCTGAGCTCCCTGATAGATCCTATAAGAAAAACAAAGATACAATGGAATTTCTACTCTACTAAGATTAGTTCAATCATAGATCCATATACTACAAACAAACTCATATGGAACAAGCACAAGTTTGAAAGAAACAAGCCAAGCATTGATTATATTAATGAGAACAAGTAAAAGTACTTACAATCCTTTGAATGAAGGTGCAACAATCTCTTCCAGTTCTCCTTGTCCAACCCCTTTGCTCAATCAATATCCATGGATTGCTTTGATGGAATCTCACTCATGAGATCATAAGTTTCACATCTCCAATCTCCATTGTCCCTTTCACCATGAGAAATCTTTCTTATATAACCTTGGAGAGGTCCAACCACTTGAGAGATCTTTGGGATGAGTTGAGGATTTCTCTCCTTCAGTTGAGGATCTCCCCTAAGATCATGCCTTGACCATCTATTCGAATCCAACTACCTTCAGGTTTTGAGGGATTCTTCCCTAAATTGCCTCAACAAACCCATAATTTTCTGAAAAGAGGGTAGCACTCCCCCAAAGGGGTGCACAGGGCACTTAAGCACTCCCCCAAAGAGGGTTAGGGAGCGCCAACACTCCCTGATAGTGGGTAGGGGAGCACTCCTCTCCAAAATGCATTTTTTGAGTGGTTGTTCCAATGACAAAGGGCTTGTACTTCTTGCCAAGTGTTTTTTCTTCTTCCAAACCCTCCTTTGAGGTGTCTTAAGTGTCTTCATGATGTCGTTAAGGGAACGACATAGGCAAGATGGCAACATACTATTTTTTGACATTTGAAACACTTATATTCATGATGCGACACTTACAACACTCGTAATGACGACACTTGCGACACTATCGAAGTGAGTAATTTTGAAGTGTAACACACATGATTGAAGTGGAAGGTATGATCAACAACCATGCATTTACTATTTTAATTGATTCAGGGGCTAGCCATAGTTATATAGATCCTAGAGTGGTGGAAATTTTGCAATTGTCGAGAAGCAAACATGAAAAGTCTTGGTTAGTGCAGTTGGCTACAGGAACTGAAAGGAAAGTCACTGAGTCAGTTAAGTCTTGTCCAGTGGACATGAATGGACTGAGCACAAAGGCTGAATTGAACATTTTGCCTTTAGGTTCTTATCACTGTCTAGTTGGGATGGATTAGTTGGAACAACACCATGCCATCTTAGACTATCGTAACAAGGCATTCACTTGCCTGGATGAGGAGGGGAATCGAAAAATAGTCCAAGGAATTCCTAGAGTTGTTGCTATTAGAGAACTCTCAACAATGCAGCTGAAGAAGTGCTACGGGAAAGGCTGTCAATTATTTGCATCCCATGTGGAGGAAGCATCTAAGGATGAAGTCTCAAATATTGGAGATCATGCGGTACTAAAGGAGTTTGAAGATGTATTTCAGAAGGTACCCAGACTATCCCCGAAGAGAGATATTGTCTTCTCTGTAAATTTGATGCATGGAGTAGCTCTAGTATCGAAAGCTCCTTACAAAATGAGTACACTAGGGCTTAAAGAACTGCAATTGCAACTTGAAGAGCTTCTAAAGAAGGGGTATATACACCCAAGAGTGTCACCTTGGGGAGCCCCGGTCCTGTTCGTGAAGAAGAAGGATGGAACATTGAGATTGTGCATCGATTTCAGACGAAGCGAAGATCAAGGGATCTCAACCCAATTTTGGGTCCTTTTTGGGTTTTTTGGGATAATGTAACGGGAATGGGACATCGGCCCATGGGTTTACCCATGTTTAGGCCTATTTTGTATTTATAAATAGAAGGATAGGCAATGTAAGAAGAGGTCGAAAAAAATACATCTATGTGATGTGAATGTGCGCTAAGTGAGTAGAATCTGTAAGTGCTTTGTGCATGACTGTAAGAGACTTGCAGAGCTAAGTGCAGGTCCTTGTAGCAGATTGTGGAGAGCTTAGTGCTGTAACGCAAGGAAGAAGGATCTAGCGAGCTACACAGATCTTCTGTCCTGTGCGAAGTAGGGGTTTTGATGGCTTTGTGCTTGCAATCGTTGACTAAAGACAATAAAGAAGAAGAGTTGGTGGACGTAGCCGCAGGGTGCGGGTGAACCATGTAAATGCTGTGTTGTCTTGATTTGTGTTTGTCTTAATGTGTTTATGTCTTCTTTTGCTAAGTTCTTTAAGATGATTAGATAGATCTGCTTATGCTTAGTGCTAATGATATGTGTGACTATTATATATGATCCATGTGAATGTGCTTAGTGCTTGATCTGCTAGATTTGACCTATCTATTGATGCTAAGTGCTTGAATACAATAGATTAGTGCGAGTACTGCGAAGCTCTGTTACATTAGCGAAGTGGATATTACTTGCATATTAAGTAACTGACGGTACTGAGTGCTTTATCAAGTAGTACAATCATAGATCTGTGTCCCAACTAAGGTTGCAAACACCTGCGTCTTGCAACCACCTCTGCCTCTAGCTCGGGTGAGACTTCATCTGGTTCGCAAGTGTTTCTGAAAGGGCCAATAGTTAGGGCTTTGATGGTGCGCTGTTGTAGCATTGAACCTTGGGTTTGACCCTGTGCCAAAAAATGGTTACAAGGTAGCTTCTATCCAGAGTAGCGCAGTGCGCCTCACCTGCCAACTGATTGCAGGAAAGTTGGTGCAAAAGAATCAACCCACCCAAGTCACTAGTTTCGTAGTCGACTTTGCAGGGAAGTGCGCAGGGGGCCTACAAATGAATTGGGTGAAGTACCTAGTAAACCAGTTGGAACTGGACTGCAAGGAAGCGCAAGATCAGGGATGCAAATTCCACTTCAACTGGCTTCTTATACTGATCGCTTTCTGTAGAAAATCCAGGTCCTATCAGCAAGACTTCTTGGTCTGTCTTTGACCAAGCTAAGTCACTAAGTTTTCTGCTGTCATAAAATGTTTTATTGCTGTTTTATAACAGCCATATGAAGGTTTAGTTTGCTGATGTGTTATGGTTGTTGTTTCAGTGATTGGGTGCCCTTGCAAGTAGTTTT
>ML828295.1:59982-83435 GCA_009831015.1 Picea engelmannii
AACTCACATAACTGCCCGCTGCTGACGCTACTAGCCACCAATGCATGTAGTGGCTGATACAGTAACCGATACAAGTCTCCCTCTCTCGCTCCAATCACCTGTCCTGAGTCTATGGAGCAACCTCGACGAAAGATGAGTACGTCATAGAAAAGGAAGGTTTCCCCTCCGAAACATTCTTCTAGGTAGAAATCAAAAGCAACCAGGACCAAATTTGAGACCACCCTGACCTTAGATGACTTCGACTTCATTGTCGCAACACTAAACAATGCTTCGCTGGAGATAGTATAGAAGCAAGAAGCTAAGTAAGAGGAGGTGTTCAGTCGGATTAAGGATGAGATCCAAGGGGTGCAATAGGCATTACAGTCCAGTCGCGCAGTTTCTACTGCGCCTCTCTCAGCAGGAACAACATAACTAGGTGATGAGCTAGCTCAACTACACCGCATCGCTGATACAGTTGAAACTCGCCTTCGATGAGCTCAGGAAGAGACAACACAAGCCACCTAGGCTTTAGCACAAGTACATAAATACCTTGAGGAGCAATGCAGTGTTGCAGAATGGGAAAATTTTTCTCTACAAGCGAAGTGGGATGAAGAAAAAGCACAGTTACAACAAAGCAAGGAACAATTGCTTGCCGAACAACTCGAAGTAAAGGAAAGGGTCACCAAAGCACTTCGCTCTGTGATAGTTGTTGAAGTAAAGGCCGAAGAACAAGTTCCAAAATAGGTGGCACAACTTGAAGAGGTAATCCAATAGCTCCAACAATGCATAACAGACTTGGAGCTCCGCACTGTGCCCGAGACCCCTCAAGATGTAAGAGACCTAAGGGAAGCAACTGCCTGCAACATAGTTGACATATTAAAATATCTTGCCTTGGAGTGCAAGAAACTGAGTAACCAGAGCGCCTAGACATATGAGAACCTCACCGAGAACCCATATTTACAGGCATTGGAGTCACAACTCAAAGAAGAAAAACAACACGCAGACACATTACAAGTGGAGTTGAAAGTCCTGTCAGCCGTAGAAAGAATGAAGCAGTCTCAGGAGAAATGCACCGCCCAACAACAGATCCATATGATTCAAAGCAGAGTGATTGAAGTTACTCAACGACTTCAACCAGTAAAAGATAAGGCATGCCAATTATTCACAGATTTTGAAAGCTGAGGACCAGAGCTAGAATAAGTCGTTAACGCAATAGAACAACGCCTAGAAGGGACAGTAAATGACGCAGTGATCTAGGATTTCTTCGAGAAAGAGGATACAGTAACGGAGCAAGTCGAAGCAGCTCAGGCCAAGCTTGAGGCATTTGAGGCAGAATTGATCAGACTAGATTGACTCGGGACGAGTCACAAGTGAATGTTGGGGACCTGTTGGCCCTTGACCAAGTTTTGGGAGATTCTTTGTCATAGTGACTTATTTTGGGACTTCGACAACCTGTCGAAGAAGGAGCGCAATATGAAGTGGAGATCAAGAGATCTCAACCCACTTTTGGGTCCTTTTTGGGTTTTTGGGGATAATGTAACGAGAATAGGATGTTGGCCCATGGGTTTACCCATGTTTAGGCCTATTTTGTATGTATAAAAAAAAGGATAGGCAATGTAAGAAGAGGTCGAAAAAAGTACATCTATGTGATGTGAATGTGCACTAAGTGCGAGTAGAGTCTGTAAGTGATTTGTGCATGACTGTAAGAAACTTGCAGAGCTAAGTGTAGGTACTTGTAGTAGATTGTCGAGAGCTTAGTGCTGTAACACAAGGAAGAAGGATCTAGCGAGCTGCACAGATCTTCTATCTTGTGCAGAGTAAGGGTTTTGATGGATTTATGCTTGCAACTGATTGAATGAAGACAATAAAGAAGAAGAGTTGGTGGATGTAGCCCCAAGGTGGGGGTGAACCATGTAAACGCTGTGTTGTCTTGCTTTGTGATTTTCTTAATGTGTTTATGTCTTCTTTTGCTAAGCTCTTTAAGATGATTAGATAGATCTGCATATGCTTAGTGCTAATGATATGTGTGACTATTAGATCTGATCCATATGAATGTGCTTAGTGCTTGATATGCTAGATATGACCTATCTATTGATGCTAAGTGCTTGAATACAGTAGATTAGTGCGAGTACTGCGAAGCTCTGTTCCATTAGCGAAGTGGATATTGCTTGCATATTAAGTAAATGATAGTGTTGAGTGCTTTATCAAGTAGTACAATCACAGATTTGTGTCTCAGCTAAGGTTGCAAACACCTGAATCTTGCAACCACCCCTGCCTCTATCTCGGGTGAGACTTCACCTGCTTCACAAGTGTTTCCGAAAGGGCCGGTAGTTAGGGATTTGTTGGTGCGCTGTTGTAGCGTTGAACCCTGGGTCTGCCCCTATGCCAACAAGCCTTTACCCATTCCCGAGTGGAAATGGGAAGTGGTGACAATGAATTTCATCACAGGATTTCCCAGAACCGGAAAGCAACATGATTCAATCATGGTGGTGGTGGAAATGCTTATGAAAGCTACCCATTTTATCCCACTAAAGACTACTCACAAGGCAACTCACGTTCCTAATATTTTTATGAGTGAAATAACACGATTGCACGGTATTCCCAAGACAATTGTGTCTGCCAGGGACCTGAAATTTACCTAAAAATTCTGGAAAGGGTTATTCAAGGGGTTCGAAACAAATCTGAACTTCAACACTGCTTATCATCTTGAGTCTGATGGACGGACAGAGAGGGTGAACAGAGTAATAGAAGATACGCTAAGGATGTATGTGATGGATAAACCATCTAAATGGGAAGACTACCTACACTTGGTAGAATTCACCTACAACAATGGCTATCAAACATCGTTGAAGATGAGCCCATTTGAAGCACTTTATGGCAGAAAGTGAAATACTCCAGTAAGCTGGGATAATCCAGCTGATAGAGCAGTAGTTGGGCCAGAGTTGCTCAAGGAAATGGAAGAGAAAATGCTAAAAATTAAGCAGAATTTAAAGGCTTCCCAAGACAGGCAGAAAAGTTATGCTGATAAAAATAGAACCCACAGAGAGTTTAAAGTTGGGCGATCATGTTTTCCTGAAAGTGGAAGCCAATAGAAGTTCCCTGAGGCTGGGAAACTGTTCGAAGTTGGAAGCTAGATTTTGTGGGCCATTTGAAATCCTAGAAAGGATTGGGCCAGTTGCATATATGCTTGCATTACTTGCATCCATGAATGTACATAATGTGTTTCATATTTCATTGCTTAAGAAATATATACCTGATGCTAATCATGTAATCAATTGGAATGTGATTCAGGTAGAGCAAGAAGGTGTCCTGCAAGTGCATCCTGTGCACATATTGGACAGGAAAAACAAACATCTCCGGAATTGATCCATAGGGATTGTAAAGGTCTAGTGGACTTGGTACGGTCCCGAGGACGCGACATGGGAGCATGAAGATGCTATGTGGGCATAATACCCACATCTTTTTGAAGATTTTGAAAATCTTTCTGATGTTGTGTAAAGAGTTGCAATGAGGACAATGCAAAAATAAGGGGAGGGGATTGTAACAGCCTAAGGACGTGCCCCAGTTATATTATGAATTGTAATCATGTTTTGTAGGCTGGTGAGCCGAGTGTTGATAAGCTGGTGGGCTTATGTGTTTATTAGGCTGAAGAGCCTAAGTGTTAAAGGCCACGAGCCTATTTTTTTATATGTAATTATGCAGAACATTAATAAAGATTAAACATCGCTGTGTGCAGACCGACCACGAAGAAAGAGTGATGGGGGACTAAGATTCCACAGGGTGGGTAAGGGAAAAGGGACTGAAAGGTTGGAAAAAGGGGTTAAGCTTAGGGGATTAAGTCCTGGAGAATAATAATTTATTATTATTCCAAAGCTGTGTGACAAACATGTTTTTATCCTAAGTCCTAGGAAAGGCATCATGTGCAAAAAGGGAACGCATGCAACTCCAGGAAGACAAGTGTCGACCTCGGCGCATGCAGTTAAAAGCTGAAGCATCAACTATGTTGGGGGTTCACTTAGCATTTTCCATCCTCCGTGAATTGGGTAGAGTCTTCGCGAGTGCCCTATGTATACCCTCACACATCTCTAAAAACCAGAACCATGAATCCGACCGATGTATTCTCGTGAATCCAATGGCTTCTGTATTTGACCTTTGCAATATTCACTTACGAACCTGAGACCTGAAATCCATGAACAGTTCTGTGTCTTTTGAGGAACCCGACACCTGAGTAATCGCCTTAGTTGTGCTGTGTCATAGCGTGGGTTGTTTCCGCCTACGGTGCCATGCCCATTGTTGTTGCTACCGTCATCCCCATGTGAATGAGTGTTGAACCGTTGCTATTGTCCTTACCTGGCTGGAGCTGAGTCGAGGAGTGTGATGAAGAGGCGGGTTGTCAGTCCCATGGTAGAAGAGGCAGGTTGTCAGGCCCATGGTAGAAGAGGCAGGTTGTCAGGCCCGTGAGCAGTTCTCTCCAGGTGAGAGAGTCTGTTGGGAAGTGGTTTTATCCCAGAGAGAGTCTAATGCCAACTACAAAGCTCTGAGAATTCCTGATCCGACCTGTTGCCGTGACCCAAAGAGGGAGGTTAAGCAACTGATGGACTGTGCTTGTGAAGGTGTATACTCCCGGGTGGAACATGCATGTGGGGAATGAGAGTCTGTGAGTAGTGGGCGTAAGAAGGCTCCTAGAGAGAATCCTTTCGATTTCTCTGTGCAATTTTCTGGTAAGCTCAACCTAGTCTAGGATTCCCTTGCCTTGGGTGGAGCTTGGTCCCAGCTCGGGGGTGACCCACTGTTGAGCGTGATGAGCAGCGTGGTCTAAGGATGGGAGGTTCATGGAAGGTCTGCACATAGTTGGTGGAGTTACTCCAGTTCCAAAGATAAGTATCATTATGTGTTCAATTTCAATTAAAATGCATGTCTGTGATGCTTGTATGTTTTCATGTATTCCGTTGAATGTATGAATTACTGTTAATTCCATTAATTCTGTATGTTAGCAGTAATTCTGTGTTTACTCTATATTTTTTGGTTAAATATGCATATTAAATATATATGTATGAGAATGTTTCACGTAGTAGCGTTTCCCGATAATGGAGTTGATGGCCGAGGACGTTACATTCAACCACTTAGTGCCTTCTAAATTTAAATTGTTTATTAAAAGAATAATAGGAGGAGAGGAGGTTAAAGTAGTACCCGAGGTCGCATGAGGTACTAATCTTGAGCCTGTCTTGGAGGTGCACATAGCTTCTTCTCCCTTTGAAGATTTGCGTCCTGAATCAAATGTGGATGTCTAATGGTCCAACGCCGGAGCCTCCTAAAATGATTCAAACCAATGACATTGTTCTTCCGTAGTCCGTATTCCTTCACTTGAGGATGTAGTGGGAGTATTCACCTTTTGGTGTTGACCTTTATCACTTTTATAAACCATGCCTCTGGTCCTGACGAACATACTACAATTTTTTATCAAATGTCTGTATTGATGGCATCACTTGCACCTGAACAAGAAATTTTTGTAATCCAATCTCTGGGTATGTGTGAAACTACCCCAGCTGAGGCTGACTTCCTCGCCAAGGCCTTCCCTAATGTTTAAATTTACTAAGACCCTTGCCACCTTCCTTTCCTTTGTCTCTTCGAAGGTCATATCTGCATCCATAAAGTCACCCAAATAGTTCTGCATCCAGAAAGTTGCCCAAATAGTTAACAATTAATTTGAAGTGCTAAAAGAACCAAAAATGAAGTAGAAGCACCGAAAGTCTCACCCAGAATGACATAATATCCATCCTTTCTTTGTTGGCATCAAAAAGAGGACTCCAAGGCGTAAGGAGTAAGGGGGAATTGTTTACGCTCCAGGGTTTTCCTAACGCCCACTTTGGATGCTCAGGTTGTAGGAAAGTGAAGGCGAACCAGTTGCTATTGAGTTCAACAATATCAGGGACATATCCAAGATGTTCCATCCAGGCATTATGCATCCATTCGACCATGGTTTTGAGCGAAAAGGTTCTTCCACTGGATCAACCCACCAGGGTTTGGTTTTCCATGTGAAGAACCTGACTTAGATACCCTTCTTCCCCGAGAACCAAATTTCCAATGTTCTCTTTTGCCTTTAGGATTTTTTGTTTTATCCTGTGCCCTTCCCCTCTCTTCCTCCTTAGAACACTGGGATTAGAAATGACGCTAGAACTAAGAGGAAAGGGAGTCTCCTGTGTGTTCTCTCTAAAATCAAAATTCCAGTCGAAACCCCTGTGCTCCTCTACATATAAAAAGGATGAAATGAAGCCCTTTACGGTGGAATGTTTTGGAGGGTCTAGTTGTTCCCCTGATAGTAAGGGGAACCCATATGCGCCATGTCATGTTGCCTCATTTGGAAACCCTTTTTATCTCCCATGAAAGTTAGAAGGCCTGAACTCTGCTTGAGAAGGGGAGGGAGAAGAAATTAAGAATCCTCCTTCAGTCTTGCTAAACCATTCTAGGTACGAGGCCCGTTGTGGGATTAGGGGGGGGGGTAGGGTATCTGCCACGTGAAGGTGTAAACTAGGTAGCCAGGGTTCTGTGAAATCCCCAAAGAAGATGCTTTCGAGCAAATGGGGTTGGAGAGTGGACTCAAGCCTGATATCTAGAGGTTGTTGTGAAGGAAGAAGTGCTTCACCCTTCTCTGCCAGCTGGTCTATAAGCCCTCCACCTGACATCTCCCAGAGCTTCCCAGAGTCTGAGGGGTTGGTTTCCACGTAGGCTATGGTTTCCATAAGGTCTATGGTTAGAAATTCCTTCGCCAAGAGAAATCGACGAGAAGGGGAAACCCATTGAAAAAAATTGAGGAGAGAGTCCTGTCGAGAAACTGTAAAAAAGAACCGGACCTAACCGTAGTCTGGTGAACTAGCCCGCTCCTTGACCGTAGAGGCCATCAGTCCCCTTCGTTCATTCTGAGATTAATCACTAGTTATTTCTTTATTTATTTTAATCAACAATAAATAATTACTTCTTAAAACTCTCTGAAATGGATTATGTAACATCCCCATTTTTAATCTCAGATGAACGATATGTAATGTAAATACGATGTATGGTTGCAGGCCCGACTATGTAATATGTAAACATTGTATATCGAAAATAAAAAAATAAATGTAATCTTGACCATAGATGGACACGTGCGGAGTAATGGGGGCCAATTTTCCACAAGAGAAAGGGAATGTCTAAGAGAGGGGTCCAAGGGGGAATTATCCGTGTCTATTAATCCCAACCCACTTTCTAAAATTATCATTGTGTATAAACCTTCTATTTTCCTCTTGAGTGTATCAAATCCCAATCATTGAACACATGTAAGAGGGTGGTTGTGAAAAATAACATTCCATAGTTATGAGAACATGGGGGATGAGTACAATGAACATTGGGGAGTGTGAGAGTCAACTTGCATGGGGGAAAATAAACTTGTGTGGGAAAAGAGAGCAGTTTTTACAGACAATTTTTAGAGCAACAAGGGAGAACAAAGTGATGGAGCTTGGAGACAATCATAGTGGGTATGTGTGGTAGTTGTTTGGAGCTGCAAATGCATGAAGAAGGAGGTTTTTAGGCCTGTAGAGTGAGATTTTGTGTGAGATAATTTCCCTATAGCAACAAGCTTGCTGCTATGAGATTTTCCTATTGCAGCTGACATCCCTAGAGGCCCCAACAAGAGATATTCCTAGCTAACTTGTGTTGGAGCCTTGGAGGGAAGTGGGAAGGCCCGAGGGACTATGTGCAATGAAGGGGGATCCCATTCTTTGGGTTGTGCGGGCTGAGGGGGGAAGAGAGATGGTGGATTGGGATAGTTGTAGGAGAATTAGCTTGTTGTGGGTTATGTTGGGTTGTGATTGGACAAAAGAGAGACACTTGTTTCTTGTGGATTTGTAGGCACAACTCAAGAATGATTTGTTGCTGAGATTTGGAGAAAGAAATCTACAATTGGGTGGAACGTTTGTCCTTTGTGGATGGTTGCACATATGTTTTAAAAGATAAGCATTTACCTCTATTACATTGTGTTTACTTATGGATTTTAATTGTTGTACACATACTCTATTCTTGGGTGAATTATATGTTGTCATGTAGATGTTTATTTGGCTGCATTTGTAATGTTGCTAGATGCTTGTTAAATCCTCAATGCGTTGCATTTAATTGTGGAAATTCATTGTTGTGTGTGTATTATGAGCTTTAAGCATTTATATGTTGTTGTGTGAATGTAAATTTTGTTGCATTCATGTTTTTAAAATGTTGTTAGTTGAATGGGCGTTTTTAGAATGCATGCATTTGAGTTTATTGGTATAAAAAAAAATATCTTAATTGTTGGGTTTAGTAGTGGGGAATGCTACAAAGTTGTATCATAGCTTATAGTTCAACACCAGACCCGTATGGGCCAAAGACCAACCCAAATTGGGTAAATTCGTTGTTGTATAGTTTTATCTGTGACAGATTTCAGATCCACAAATCTCTCCTAGATCCATAAACGTCTCATGTGGTTCCTACCATGTGCTAACACCTAGCAAGTATTATATCTACAAATCATCTCACAAATATCTCTTCCATGATTCTTCTCCATCCAAGATACTTGAGTGAATCTCGAAATCTTCATCAAAATCTTTTAGGAGTTGAAGAGGAAATTCGAATTTGAGTCTTAGTGGTCAAATATGACTTTGTTGGAGTCTTCAAATACACCTACAAACATCATAAAACTCATCCAACTTTGATATAAAGTGAAACCATGCTATTTTTCTAATATTTAATCATAAATTCACTCAAAGTACTAAAATAAATGATTTGGAAAATAATAAGTCTAAACCCATATGTAATCATGAAATTGGTCTTAATGTAAGGTTATGGGAAAGCATAATATGGTTAAAAGTGAAGGGAAAGGTGTGTAGAAAGGTGGTATTTTGGTGACCTAACAAGGGCCAATGGTTGGAACCCCAAGCACACCTAAAAGGGCCTATGGACAATAGAGATATGGAGGGCTCTATTGTAGCTATGTTGAACATAAGGAAGGCTCTCATCCCATGTGTGTGGATGTTTGGAATTATACATATCCTGATATGAACAATTATCTTGTTGACTACCTAAATTTTTCCATTAGTTTGTTGGTGGAAGGCAGTCAATTTGGTCAGCTTGTTGTCCATCATCGACTATAGGATGGACTAGAAAGTATCCAGAAACCTACTATGTTGATATGAAATAATGGTCTATGGGAGAACAAAATGAACCGAAACATGCTCAAACAAGAGCTTAGCAGTCGCCTCGACTATGATTCTTTTCTTCTAGGGTGTCAAAACTGCCATCTTAGAGAAGCGATTGTAACACCCCAGGTTTTGAGCCCCATATTAAATAATGTATTTTTTAATTGTTGAGAGCCCAGAGTGCCCAAACAATTAAAAGAGGCCAGTGTGCCTAAGAAATGTAATGTTTTGATCATTATTAATAATAAATAGATTGCTCACTGTTATACAGACAAGAACTAGAGTTATAGGGGGATATGATTCCACAAGAGAGGGGGCTTGAGGGGCTAAGTATTTATTTAATTTTTTTAAACACCCATTTTGTTTAATGGGGGAAATCGGTTATGTAAACTTCTTGGGGGAAGGCCATGAGGTTCTTGACCCCACGAATTACATAAACCTATCCCTAGTTTATTGGGGGGGTTCTCACATTCGTTGATTCTCTCATTTGTTGGCTCTCTCATTCTCTCTCTCACACTCGTCCTCGTTATCGTTCTTCTGCTGGTTGCCTCACTCATTCATTTCATTGACGTATGCACTCCATTACTCATTGTTCACCCCTCTCGTGGAGATTTCACTCCATTCATTATTTCACCCACTCATCTTTTCGCATTCGTGTCTTATCTCGAGGAAAGGAAGACGAACTATTGAAGTGAAACCATGGTATTATTGACTATAAAGACTATTGGTGTAATCCAACCATGATTTGAGGCCTACATGTCTGAGATGCTTTGGCCTGTGTCCAACTTTTCTCACGGCTACGAGTCCTGAGAGTCCCAACATGGAGATTCTGGACCAGCTGCACTAGATCCTTGGAAGGAGAAGGAAAGCCTGAGGAACTGTGTGGTAGAGAAGGGAGATGGTCCATTCTCTTGGGTGGTGCAATATGGGTAGAAGAGAGTTGGGTACTTGGATTGTTGTGGGTGTTGGGAAGCATGTGAGAGATTTAGTGTTGACTGGTTTGGGAAGCTGAGTAACACTCTGGAACCGTCCTTGTAGATTCATAGCCCTGGATCGGGGGTGACATTGTTGTTGAGACTTGGAACACCAATGTCTACGGTTGAGTGGAACATCCTTGGTCTGCATCCAGTTGGTGGTTTCTTTTATAAAAGATAAGTGCTATCTGTTATGGTATTATTTACATGTGTATGATTTATTCTGTTGTGTATTTATTTATTGTTGAATTCAATCTTTAGAATATGCATGCTTGCTGGTTATTGTTGTGCATGTCATATGCTTCATTGTTTTTATGTTTAGCATCAATCTTGATCAATGCATGTGAACCTTTCATACATCCTTGTTATTTAAAGTTAGGACAAGGGTCAAATTAGTCCAGAGAAGGGACTGGAAGTTAGTGTGCCCAATCTGTGGGTGGCTGGGTACGTTACAGATTGGTATCAGAGCTTCAGGTTGAGACACTGGGCCGGAATGGGCCAGATATTTTAGACAAGATCTCATGGTTGAGATCGAGTTAGGACCTTGAAGTCATGAAGCTTAGGAGGAATGGAATTGTAGAGATCGTGTAGAAGCTAGAGCGTCATAGATCCTTAGTAAGGGATTGAAAGATCGTGACCATCCCTTTTGAATTCGGGAATGATCAACACCGTGGGATCAAGTTTAGATTTGGACCATTGGATTTGTTCGGGAGAAGACATATCCTTCGCATCCATCGAATTTGGAAAAGGTACGGGGTCATCAAGCACCGTAGTCCTTTGGACTTTGTTGCTTCAACAAATGTTAAGTCTTTGATGAAAATGAGGTAAAAGCCCTGAATCTTTGAAGTCCTGGAGTGAATCTACATCATAGATCATTGGAAGGATCACTTGACTGTTGGATATGTCCAAGGACATATCTGGGCTGTTGGATCAGGAAAAAATCCGAAGGTGACACATAGTGGAGAAGATCAGTTCCCAGTCGTTAGATCTGCGTATGGGAGAGCGTAAGTCATAGATATCACGACAGTTCATAGGTTCGACACTCTTGGAGAAGCGAGTCATTAAACTGCCAAGAAGAAAATCTCTTGATGTCTCGAACTCCAGAGCAAATCATGACCGTCCGTTGTCTGGGACACGTGTTTATAGATTATCAAATATTCGACATTTGAGATTTTTAAGTGCTTATGTCACTTGGAGAAGTTTTCTCCGAAGTCCCGAAGCCCAGAGTGAATATGAACCATTCATGGTTAGGGGACACATTTCCGTAGATCAATGTTCGTTCGGAAGTTCAATGTTCAGAGGAATAGTTGGATGGAGTTGAAAAATCATCCGAAGCCTGAAGCCCCAAAGTGTCGGAGTCCCGAAACTCCAAAGAAGCATAGTTCAGAAGTTCGTCGGTTAGGGAGATTTGTAATGTTATGTGGTTAAGTCCCCCGAAGCCCGAAGTCCTGAAGCTTCGAAGAGTGACAGACTGGGAGTCTGCCAGTTCGACGTTCGAGAGTTTTCAGGTGTATGGTAGAAGAAACTTTTGAAGCCCAAAGTAGTCGAAGTCACAGTGCGTCAGAGTGACGTGCCATGCTAACATCACCGAGGGTGACGTGGACCCATCTCATGCGTGCCACGTGTCATCCTGTTTCATTATATTCACAGACCTTTTGTGCCAATTATGACTTGACATATGTCACCCGTAGAATGGGCCAAGTGTCATTTTTGCCACGTATTACCCCTGGTGTGCAGTTCCCGATGAGACTCCAAAAGTTCGGATATTCTACACTCGGGGATAAGGGAGTATGTTGTTGTAAAAACCTCCGAATTCTGAAGCTCCAGAGCACTGGAGTAGCGATGCTTTGAAGAGCCGCTCCGGGAGTTCGCTAGTTTGGTGTTCAGAGGGAATGTTAAGTGGCATACGTAGAACCTCCGAAGCCTAAGGTTCTGGAGCCCTAAAGCTCTTAAAAAGGGTCCGTTTGAGAGATTATCCAATTCGACATTTGGGAAATATGAAGTGTGATGAAGGTGAAATCCCCGAAGCCTGAAGACTCGGATCCCCGATGTCTCGAAGCTCCGGATAAACGCCTCCCGCTAAGCACTTGGTCATGGGCCTTGGTCCTATGAGAATTCGGTCGAAGTAAAAGGGGGCTGGTGGCCGAATTGTTGTTTTCAAAGACAAAAAAGTGCTAAGGAAGGGCTAAGCCAACGATTTTAAGCCGTGGTCACCCGGGGAAGGGCTTCGATGGAAGTGCCTGTGTAGAATTGAATCGTGTATCGACCTAAGGATAACATGGAAGTGCTACATGATGTAGATACAAGATTGAATTATGCACATGCACTTCCTTCGAACCCCTAATATATATATATTCTTCATGAATTGAAAGAACCTATAACATTGTTTGGCAAATTTTGTTCGTCATATGCTTAACTTTGACAAAATGGTTACTTGCACATTTTTCAAAATTAAGGGGTTTAAATATATCAACTCATAATGCGTATTCAAGAAATGGAAGTAGGTGAGGGAGCCTCCAGCCATGATAAAGAGGCCGAAGGTCAGAATATTAGAGTTGGTAATGCAAAGACATAATCCAACAGACACAAAGGCCGATGGGAGCAAGAAACATTGATAGAAATTGTGAGAATCCTTAAAATAGAAGTGCAAAGCTACAAGGAAAACAACGAGAGTCTGATGAGAGAGAAAAGTCAGATAAATGCATGAGTGATGCAGAGATTAAATTAGTTACAGAGACAAACAAAGAATGTCCCAAAGAAAGACGAAGAAGGCAGGTATCATGAAAGAAGAGATAACCACAGGAAATCTAGTTATTCAAGAAGTGCTAACAGAACTCATGGAAACCACTCACCTCCTTACTCAATAAGAAGGTCTTATGCATATGAAGACACCATAAGTAGTCCAGAGGTTTCTCCCGTTAGGCACCAAAGAAGAAGGCATGAATTGGACAGTTTGCAAGGAGAGCTAAGGAACATTAGGCCACCATCCTTTGATGGTGAAAGAGAAAGGGAAGATGATGTTGAAGCATGGTTGTTTGGACTCGAGAGATATTTCCAATTGCATAACTATTCATCAAACCTATAAGCCAGAATTGCCACCTACCATTTACATTGGAAAGCTGTTATTTGGTGGGATCAATTGAAGCAAGTGGAACATATTAATGAGAATAGGATCACTTGGAAGAAATTCAAAAAGTATTTCCATAAGGAGTACCTCTCAGAGCATTTCTATGACAAGAAAATGCAGGAGTTCTTTGAACTTAGGCTTGAAAGCATGACTATGGCAAAATATGAGAAGAATTTCTTGGGGTTTTTAAAGTATGTCGGGTTCATAAATGATGAGAAGGTGAAAATACATAAGTTTTTGAGTGGGTTTCCAACCTTTTATAAAGAGAAGATTCGGTATGATGAGCCGAAGACCTTGACCGAGACCATCAGGAAGGCTAAGTACCTATATGAGCAAGGCTAGGGTAGAGAATCCATGCAGAAGTCTTGGAAGGATAAGAAGAAGGAGAAGTCTGATTAGAGGAGGAAGGGATTCAAACCTCCTTTCAATAGAAGTGTGCCTAATAAAAATCATCAAGATCAGTATGCCAAGGATGAATCCAAGAAAGAAGAATCCCTGGGAAAAAGGGGAAGACCACCAATCCAATGTTGGGGATGCAAAGAATATCACTTGTACACGAATTTCCCACACATAAAGGATAGAGTGAAGATCATGCACAACATCCAAGAGGCTACCATAATAAAAAACATGGGAAGAATTTGTGCAATCTTATATGATCGACAAGCAAAATACCAATCCAACATGATCGAGGTGGAAGGTAAGATCATAAATCAACCTATTGCTATTTTAATTGATTCAGGAGCAAGTCATTGTTGCATTGATCCTAAAATAGTGGATAGATTACATTTGGAGAAAAGTAAGCTTGGGAATCAAGTTTGGTTCAACTAGCCACTGGAACCAAAAGGATAATCCATGATATGGTCAAAGGTTGTTCCATAAGTGTTGATGGTGTGAATACTAGTGTTGATCTAAATATCATACCATTGGGGTCTTATGATATTCTAATTGGAATGGATTGGTTGGACAAGCATCATGCTGTCCTAGATTGTCATAGCAAGCTATTTACATGCCTTGATGGAGATAGAAAACAAATCACTGTGAAAGGAGTTCCAAGACCCATCTTTATAAGGGAGATTTCAGCCTTATAGTTGAAGAGATGTTTTAGAAAAGGATATCAATTGTATGCAATCCATATGGAGGAGCCAGAAAAGACAAAGGGGCCAATACTTGAAGATTTCTCGGTACTACAAGAATTCAAGGATGTATTCCAAGAAATACCATGGTTTCCGCCAAAAATGGAGATATATTTCTCTATTGATTTAGTGCCAGGAGTTGACCCAGTGTCAAAAACACCTTACCGAATGAGTACACTAGAGTTAAAAGAATTACAAATGCAGTTGGATGAATTTTTGAAGAAAGGGTACATACGCCCAAGTGTTTCACCTTGGGGAGCACCAATACTCTTTGTCAAAAATAAAGATGGTACCTTGAGGTTGTGTATTGACTTTTGACTGCTGAGTAAGTCCACTATAAAGAGCAAGTATCCTCTACCCAAAATTAATGACCTCTTTGATAAGCTAAGAGGAGCAAAGATATTTTCAAAGATAGACTTGAGATCAGGATACTATCAAGTAAGAATCAAGGAAGAAGACATCCATAGGACAATCTTTAGAACCAAGTATGGGAATTATGAATTTGTAGTGGTGCCATTTGGACTAACCAATGCACCAACTGTCTTTATGTTCTTGATGAATGACATATGCAAAAATTATTTGGATAATTTTGTCATAGTATTCTTGGATGACATACTTGTCTATTCCAAGTCTGAAGAGGAGCATGAACATCATCTAAGACTGGTATTGCAAGTGCTGAGAGAACGTCAGTTGTACGCCAAGCTGAGTAAGTGTTATTTTTACCAAGAACATATCCATTACTTGGGACACATTATTTCAGAACGAGGAATAACAGTGGATCCAGAGAAGATTGAAGCCATTAGAGGATGGCCAACACCCAGGACTGTTTCAAAAATTAGATCTTTTATGGGGTTAGCTGGTTACTATAGAAGATTCATAGGAGGTTTCTATAAGATTTCTCATCCCATCACTTCTTTGCAAAAGAATGGAATTAAATTTGAATGGACATTTGAATGTGAAGGGAACTTCAATTTGTTGAAGGAATTACTTACTAGTGCACTTGTGTTAAAGATTGCTGACCCAAATGAAAGTTTTTTGGTATGCACAGATGCATGTAAGGAAGGGCTTGGTGGAGTCCTCACTCAAAATGGACATGTCATTGGTTATGGGTCCAAAAATCTTAAGGAACATGAGAGGAACTATGCCACACATGACTTGGAGCTTGCTGCCATTGTTCACGCATTGAAGATGTGGAGGCATTATCTCGTGAGAAATAGATTTGAATTGAGAACAGACCACAATGGTCTACAATATCTTTTTCAACAACCAATTTTGAATGCCAGACAAACAATATGGCTGGAATTTTTAAGTTAATACGACTTTGATATCAAGCATATCAAAGGAAAAGAAAATAAAATTGTTGATGCACTTAGTAGAAGAGTACATCTCATGCATGCTACAACTGTTAGTATGCATCAGTTAGACTTGAAGAGAAAAATTTTAGATGCTGTTTTTACAGATCAACATTACCTACAGGTAAATGAAAGCTTACAACAAGGATATGTACAACGGAAAATGAAAGAGTATTAGATGAAGGAAGATGGATTACTTCTGCATAAAAATAGAATTTATGTTCCTAGTTCCAGATAAATTAGGAATCTGGTACTAAAAGAAATGCATAATTTTCCATATGCCGGACATCCTAGTTACCGGAAAACAATTACAACAGTAAGAAGCCAATTCTTTTGGCCAGGAATGAAAAAGGATGTTGTTGATTACATCGTCAGATGTATGGAATGTCAGAAAGTGAAGGTTGAGCATAGGCATTGAGCGGGTTTGCTACAACCATTACCAATTCTAGAAAAAGAAGTGTGACGTGATAACCATTGATTTTATAACTAAATTACCCAGGACAACAAGAAAACATGATTCAATCATGGTAGTGGTTGACAAATTGACAAAGGCTGCTCATTTTGTTCTTGTAAAAACAACACATACAACAACTAATATTGCAGAAATTTACATGAGGGAGATTGCTAGGTTGCAGGGGATACCTAGGACAATTGTCTCGGATAAAGACACAAAGTTTACTTTAAATTTATGGAAGGGATTAATTAAAGGATTTGGTACAAATCTGAACTTTAGCACAACTTACCATCCACAGTCCGATGGGCAGACAAAGAGAGTCAACCGAGTAATTGAAGACATGTTGAGAGTGTACGTGATGGATAAGCCATCTAAGTGGGAAGATTACTTGCACTTGGTTGAGTTTGCCTATAATAATGGGTATCAAGCTTAATTCAAAATGATCCCATTTGAAGCTTTGTATGGTAGGAAATGCAATATTCTAGTGAGTTGGGACAACCCAACAAATAGAGTGGCACTTGGGCCATAGTTGCTCAAGGAAATGGAAGACCAGATGGTTAAGATTAAGCAGAATTTAATGGCAACTCAGGATAGACAGAAAGTTTATGCATATAAGAATAGGACAACAAGAGAATTTAAAGTGGGGGAGCATGTGATTTTGAAATTGAAGCCTAAGAAGAGCTCTTTGAAGTTGGGTAGTTGTACAAAGCTGGCAACCAAATTCTGTGGTCCAATTGAGATATTGGACATAATAGGGCTAGTTGCATACATGCTTGCATTGCCTGCTTCCATGAATGTGCATAATGTATTTCATGTCTCTTTGCTAAAAAAATATGTACATGATCCTAACCATGTTATTGATTGACATCTGATTCAGATAGAGACATAGGGAGACTTTCAGGTCCAACCAGTGCGAATATTGGACAGAAAAGTTGAAATGATTTGGAATTGAGCTATAGAGTTGGTAAAAGTCCAGTGGACCTACTACGGTCTCGAAGATTCTACCTAGGAGCATGAATATGCCATGCGGGTAGAGTACCTGAAATTTTTTGAATAAATTTTGGAATTTTGATTCATGTTTTGTATAGGCATTGAGGACAGTGCCAAAATAAGGGGGAGAGGATGTAACACCCCGGGTTTTGAGGCCCATATTAAATAATGTATTTGTTAATTGTTGAGAGGCCAGAGTGTGCAAACATTAAAAGAGGCCACTGTGCCTAATAAATGTAATGTTTTGATCATTATTAATAATAAATACATCACTGGCTGCTAGACGGACAAGGACTAGAGTTATAGGGGGCTATGATTCCATAAGAGAGGGGGCTTGAGGGGATAAGTGTTTATTTAATATTTTTAATTACCCATTTTGTTTAATGGGGGGAATCAAAATCAGTTACATAAACTTCTTAGGGGAAGGCCATGAGGTTCTTGATCCCCACGAATTACATAAACCCGTCCCTGGTCTGTTGGAGGGGGGGGGGTTCTCAGGTTCGATGATTTGTTGGTTATCTCATCATCTCTCTCACTCCCATACTTGCTATCGTTCTTTTTTTGGTTCCATCACTCATTCATTTGATTCACGTATGCACTCCATTGCTCACTGTTCACCCCTCTTGTGGAGATTTCACTCCATTCATTATTTCACCCACTCATATTTCTTCCTTCATTTCTTGGCTTAGGGAAAGGAAGACAAAATAATGAAGTGAAGCCATGGTATTATTGGATGTAGAGACTGCTAGTGTAATCCAACCATGATTTGAGACCTGCATGTCTGAGATGCTTTGGCCTATGTCCAACTTTTCTCATAGTTGTGAGTCTTGAGAGTCCCAACATGGAGATTCTGGACTAGCTGCACTGGAACCCTGGAAGGAGAAGGATAGCCCGAGGGACTGTGTGGCAGAGAAGGGAGAGGGTCCATTCTCTTAGGTGGTGGAGACTGGGTAGAAGAGAGCTGGGTACTTGGATTGTTGTGGGTGTTGGGAAGCCTATGAAAGCTTGAGTGCTGACTAGTTTGGGAAGCCAAGTAACACTCTGGAACCGTCCTTGTGGATTCATAGCCCTGAATGGGGGGTGAAATTGTTGTTGAGACTTGGAACAACAATGTCTACGGTTGGGTGGAACGTCCTTGGTCTGTATCCAGTTGGTGGTTTCTTTTCTAAAAGATAAGTGCTCTCTGTTATGGTATTATTTACCTGTGTATGATTTATTTTGCTGTGTATTTATTTATCGTTGAATTCAATCTTTAGAATATGCATGCTTGTTGGTTATTGTTGTGCATGTTGTATGCTTCATTGTTTTTATGTTTAGCATCAATCTTGATTAATGCATGTGAACCTTTCATCCATACTTGTTATTTAAAGTTGGGACAGGGGTCGAATTAGTTTAGAGAAGGGACTGGAAGTTAGTGTGCCCGACCTGTGGGTGGTTGGGTATGTTACAACGATCAATGACCACGAAGACACAGTCATTACTATGCTTGGTTGAAGGTAGACCATACATTTAATCCATGAAGATGGATTCCCAAGGCCTCTTAGGAGTAGGCATAGGGGTGTATAGCCCATCTTTATTAATGGCAGGTTTGGCATTGGCCCATAAAATATAGGATCAAATATACTTGTTGACATCTCATCAGAGCTTCAACCAATAAAAATATTTTTGTAGTACTGCCACTATTGTTTCCACACCAAAGTGTCATGCTTTTTGACTGTAATGAGGTTTCCAAATCAACTTTGCACGCTATCTTGAAGGAACAAAGATATGGCTTAGATGGTATAACATTCCATCTTGGAGATGAAAATATGGAACCGGTTTTCCTGCACTCAATGTCTGATAGGTAGCAACAAATGCAGTCATTGTTTTATAATTGTAGCCACTCATAGGTCTCATGCCCACATAGTTGATAATTGTGGTTAGCGCCACAACCAGAGGTCGAATGAGGTAGTCTGCAACATGTTTGGTGTTTCCCTTCTTGTACTTGATGTTCAAGTGTAATATCTACAGGTACATGGACCACTTCTGGTGGTGGTCATTCTACAACTTTTCTTGTGTTTGCATGAATTGCAGAGGCCTGTGATCAATGTGGATGATCATTTCCTTTCCCAAAATGTAATGCTTCCATTTTTGAGATGCATGTACAATGGAGTACATCTCTTTGTCGTAGGTCGGGTATCTGCTAACAACATTAGATAGTGTTTTACTATGATAGTCCATCGGATGCTCATGCTGAGTGAGGACTGCACCAATGGCATAATATGAAGCATCTGTCTTAATATTGAATGGTTGTTGGAGGTTTGGCAGAATTAGGATTGGTGCTAGGCAAAGGAAGAATTTCAAATCCTTGAATGTTTTCTCTTGTGTCGTAGCCCAAACAAACTTGGCCTTTCCTCCACCCTTGGTCACCTGGCTTAGGGCTCAAGCGATATGAGAGAAACCCAACACAAATTTGCAGTAGAATTTGGTGAGGCCCAAGAATGTAATGTACCTTTCCATTTAGGAGCTCGAGAGAGGAGGCTTAATGGTCTAAACAACCTCGTTAGACTATATCTAGGGCCATGCAGGGGTAAACATGGTTACTAGAGGTCACTTCATCCGAGGGTGTTATAATTCGAAAGTGAAATTGAGCTGAAAGTGACCAAAAGCAATTTTAAGTCAAAGTGAGCTAAAAACAGAACAAACAAGCTAAAAATAGGTCAACAACGAATTAGGGTTTCAGGAAGCTATAAAGGAAGGGTAAAGTAACATAATTCGACATTATGAAGATTTTGACTTTTCATTGAGGAGAGAGGTGCATCTCAGGAGAGAGAGCTCAATGGATTCCAGGAGGAATACACCCAATGGTTTATTTTGGTGTTGAGAGAGACACCCTACTAACTAGGGAGATCACACAGATATTCCATCAGTTTTCAGCAGCAGTTACATAGATTGCAACAATAAGGGCGCACTTATTCAGGGTGATTGTGCAACTTCTAAGGAGGTTTAATGAGTCAAATTGTCCCATCCTGGGAGAATCCAGGGATTCTGTTCCTACCTAGTTGAGAGGAAAGCAAGACACATCTATTTCCTGGTTTCTCGTCAGATTCCGATGGATAAATTATCTGGGGTGAATTTTCCAGTCGTTGAGGGTGAGACAGTTGGGGAGGAAACATTTGGGGTTCCCGAGTGATCATCAGATCAGATCCAGGGAAATCCTTCCGACCATTTTCACAATAGCCTAGGGTGCTCAGTTTGAGACCCTTATTAGCTAATTCTGACGGGGGAATCACTAGGGCATAGTTTCCAACAACATAGGGGGTGAATTTCCCAGGGGGATCCATCCGGGGTCCGGACATATAAGCAGAGTGCCAATTGTCAACAGGTCAGTCATTAGGACCGAGAGAGAGATAAAGGTGCACTGTTTGGATAGTTTCCAAGCTGATCTAAGGGGTTTAGCAACCAAGGAGAACTTTGCAGTCTTTTAGCAGTTGTTGTCTAAGTTGTCCAAGCTTGAAACATATTTTACATCTCATCCACTTATCCCACAACCTTCTTCCAGTATCAGGTATTATTTTTTTAGCTGCTTATTGTATTTCGGCTAAGATCCTTTTGTCACTGACCTAGCCGAGTGATTTATTTTATTCAGTCGCATTCGACATTGTACTCCACAGAGATATCATAATATATGGTTTACAATATTTTATCTCATTTACTATTTGTAAGTTCATTTATATGGCGTATACAATTAATTATCTACACCAAGCATGTAAAAACACTCAGCTGAAATTCACCCAAAAACCCCCAGTGTATCCGATCAGATAGTAGACATATCATATTAGCAACATTTCCTAGACTAGTCAGATCTAGGATATTATAGTGGTATCAGAGCCTTCTTCCTGCGAGCCCGTGAATAAGTGATTCTCATGACCCCATGATTATGGGAATAGTTGAAGAATACCGAGAGGGCCAAGGACATATCACGGATGAGTACATTTAGTACCATAGAGGTCATAGCAGAAACAAAAACAAAAGGGACTACACTCACTTCCACACTTAGTCAGATATAGAGCCAAAGTTAGAGGACAGAGAGCATATCAGCTCTGACACAAAGGAAAAGATAGAGAGGAGTATGGGTAACAAACGAGAGACACTAGAGGGTAGGGGAAAGGCCCTAAGAAACATCTGGATAGTTTGCAAGCCATCTTGAATGACCTATCTATAGGACATCGAGACATGATGAACACCATAACACATATGACCATTAGTGCACAGATGATCCATCACAGCGTGAGCACTATAGGTGCTAATGCCATAGGAGGAGTGACTGGTTCAGGAGGACACCAGAGAGGTGGGGCTAGTGGCTCTAGTGAATCTTAGGGTGGAGTGAGTGCATACCCTTCACCTATATGAGCCTATACATCATCTGGGAGGATTCCCTGACCTATATATCCACAGTTCCAGAGGGGACAATCGTTGGGATAGCCAGGGCATACAGGAGAATAGCCAGGTCAGGGACAGACAGTGCCACATGATCCATTCAGAGAGTACAAGAGAGACTACTTGGCACTAGGACTGGAGTTCCATGTAGACATGAATTTTCTATACTACTGTTCGATCCGTTATCATAATAGACCCTGAGAGGCACAAAGAGGCAATGGGCAAAATCAAAACATGGATTTCATCAAGAAAGTGGGGAAGTTCAACATTCCTACTTTTGATGGATCATCATGATGCTCAGCTCAGGCATGGATACAAAATCTTGATACATATTTCAAGCTTAACCCGATGATAGAGTCAGAAGCCATCAACTTTGCCACCTTGCACTTGGATGGGGAGGCCAATGAGTGGTGGTACCACGGGCTGGTGACCATGGGTCACAACCAAATTACTTCATACTTGGATTTCACTGAGAGGTTGATGGAGAGGTTTGACAGGAGAGATCTAGAGCTCCATTTCAGGGACCTTACACAATTGAGACAGACAGGATCAGTCGAGGCCTTCATCACAGAGTTCCGGCAGAAGGCAGTGGCCGTATCTGATATATCGGAGCACAGATCAGTGATGTTGTTCAATGAGGCATTGATAGAGCCATTGAGGGTTTGGGTTAAGGATTTCAAGACTCATACCCTAAATAAGGCCCTTGTGCGCATGAGAGACATGGGGGAGTCAGTGTTGAAACCCAAAACCTTTACCAAACACTTTGTACCACAGAGAGACATGGATAAAAAAAATACTCAAAGGGAATGGAAGGGTAAGCCCAAGTTGGATGATGACAACAGATGGAAGTTGACGAGGAAGAAGCTATGCTTCTCTTCCAGAGACCCTTGGGTCCCAGGGCACAAGTGCATGAGAAAGGGAGAGATCCATTATATTGAGGTGGAAGTAGACAGTGTGGATAGTGAGGAGGAGAACCAGGACAACATATCCACTAGCTCAGAGGAGGAGCCATTACAGGAAGAGGAGAAGCCTCCATGGAGACCACTGACACTGGCAGGGACCCACCCACTGGTAGCACCATAGCCTCCTAAGCAGGATAACGGATGGAAACCAACAAAGGGAGGATTCATAACAATCCTTTCTGGTATTCCCAAGTATGACACCCTTTGGATCAGAGGGACTATTCAAGGACAGTGGGAAATCACCCTAATTGATGGTGGGGCCACCCACAACTTCATTGATTCTTCATTAGTATCGAGGCGTGCACTTCAGATAGAGGAGCTTGAGGGATTTGATGTTGCAGTAGAAGATGGCCATATAGTGGAGTGTCTAGACAGAGTTCTGGTCTTGGAGATAAAGTTAGGTAACTACACCGTGAGAGACACATTTTATGTAGTTGACCTATCAGACATAGATTTGGTGTTGGGAGTACAGTGGTTGATCACATTGGGTAAAATCACCACCAACTACCAAACCTTGGAGATGGGGTTCATGGACAATAATGGGAAGAGGATCGTTCTGAGGGGCATGTCGACAGGGGAACCCAAGATTGTTTCGGCCAAGAGGATGGAGAGGATCTTTAGGAATTGGGAGGTAGCATATGCTGTAGAGTGCTTGATCACTACGTAGAAGGATTCAGAGGGTCGACAACATTATCAAACAAAGATCAGGAACTTGTTAGGAAGGTGTCAACATGTTTTTGGTTCGATTCCACGAGGGAGACCACCTGAAATAGGGTTTGAGCATACTATTGAACTAGAGGAGGGGAAAAAACCTATGATCACACAACCCTATCGTCATCCTAGGAGATTCAAGGATGAGACAGAGAAAG
>ML828295.1:83535-94354 GCA_009831015.1 Picea engelmannii
CATAGTCGGGCCTGCAACCATACATCGTATTTACATTACATATCGTTCATCTGAGATTAAAAATGGGGATGTTACATAATCCATTTCAGAGAGTTTTAAGAAGTAATTATTTATTGTTGATTAAAATAAATAAAGAAATAACTGGTGATTAATCTCAGAATGAACGAAGGGGAGCGATGGCCTCTACGGTCAAGGAGCAGGCTAGTTCACCAGACTACGGTTAGGTCCGGTTCTTTTTTACAGTTTCTCGACGGGACTCTCTCCTCAATTTTTTTCAGTGGGTTTCCCCTTCTCGTCCATTTCTCTTGGCGAAGGAAGTTCTAACCATAGACCTTATGGAAACCATAGCCTACGTGGAAACCAACCCCTCAGACTCTGGGAAGCTCTGGGAGATGTCAGGTGGAGGGCTTATAGACCAGTTGGCAGAGAAGGGTGAAGCACTTCTTCCTTCACAACAACCTCTAGATATCAGGCTTGAGTCCACTCTCCAACCCCCTTTGCTCGAAAGCGTCTTCTTTGGGAATTTCACATAACCCTGGCTATCTAGTTTACACCTTCACGTGGCNTCATCCCACAACGGGCCTCGTACCTAGAATGGTTTAGCAAGACTGAAGGAGGATTCTTAATTTATTCGCCCTCCCCTTCTCAAGCAGAGTTCAGGCCTTCTAACTTTCATGGGAGATAAAAAGGGTTTCCAAATGAGGCAACATGACATGGTGCATATGGGTTCCCCTTACTATCAGGGGAACAACTAGACCCTCCAAAACATTCCACCGCAAAGGGCTTCATTTCATTCTTTTTATATGTAGAGGAGAACAGGGGTTTCAACTGGAATTTTGATTTTAGAGAGCACACACAGGCGACTCCCTTTCCTCTTAGTTCTAGCGGCAGTTCTAATCCCAGTGTTCTAAGGAGGAAGAGAGGGGAACGACACAGGATAAAACAAAAAAGCCTAAAGGCAAAAGGGAACATTGGAAATTTGGTTCTCGGGGAAGAAGTGGATCTAAGTCAGGTTCTTCACATGGAAAACCAAACCCTAGTGGGTTGATCCAGTGGAAGAACCTTTTCGCTCAAAACCATGGTCGAATGGATGCATAATGCCTGGATGTAACATCTTGGATATGTCCCTGATATTATTGAACTCAATAGGAACTGGTTCGCCTTCACTTTCCTACAACCTGAGCATCCAAAGTGGGCGTTAGGAAAACCCTGGAGCGTAAACAATTCCCCCTTACTCCTTAAGCCTTGGAGTCCTCATTTTGATGCCAAAAAAGAAAGGATGGATATTATGTCAGTCTGGGTGAGACTTTCGGTGCTTCTACTCCATTTTTGGTTCTTTTAGCACTTCAAATTAATTGTTAACTATTTGGGCAACTTTCTGGATGCAGAACTATTTGAGCGACTTTATGGATGCAGATATGAACTTCGAAGAGACAAAGCAAAGGAAGGTGGCAAGGGTCTTAGTAAATTTAAACATTAGGGAAGGCCTTGGCGAGGAAGTCAGCCTCAGCTGGGGTAGTTTCACACATACCCAGAGATTGGATTACAAGAATTTCTCGTTCAGGTGCAGGTGATGCCATCAATACAGACATTTGATAAAAAATTGTAGTATGTTGGTCAGGACCAGAGGCATGGTTTATAAAAGTGATAAAGGTCAGCACCAAAAGGTGAATACTCCCACTACATCCTCAAGTGAAGGAATACGGACTACGTAAGAACAATGTCATTGGTTTGAATCATTTTAGGAGGCTCCGGCGTTGGACCATTAGACATCCACATTTGATTCAGGACGAAAATCTTCAAAGGGAGAATAAGCTATGTGCACCTCCAAGACAGGCTCAGGATTAGTACCTCACGCGACCTCGGGTACTACTTTAACCTCCTCTCCTCCTATTATTCTTTTAATAAACAATTTAAATTTAGAAGGCACTAAGTGGTTGAATGTAACGTCCTCGGCCATCAACTCCATTGTCGGGAAACGCTACTACGCGAAACATTCTCATACATATATATTTAATATGCATATTTAACCAAAAAATACAGAGTAAACACAGAATTACTGCTAAAATATAGAATTAATGGAATTAACAGTAATTCATACATTCAACGGAATACATGAAAACATACAAGCATCACAGACATGCATTTTAATTGAAATTGAACACATAATGATACTTATCTTTGGAACTGGAGTAACTCCACCAGCTATGTGCAGACCTTCCATGAACCTCCCAGCCTTAGACCACGCTGCTCATCACGCTCAGCAGTGGGTCACCCCCAAGCTGGGACCAAGCTCCACCCAAGGCAAGGGAATCCTAGACTAGGTTGAGGTTACAGGAAAATTGCACAGAGCAATCGAAAGGATTCTCTCCAGGAGCCTTCTTACGCCCACTACTCACAGACTCTCATTCCCCACATGCATGTTCCACCCAGGAGTATACACCTTCACAAGCACAGTCCATCAGTTGCTTAACCTCCCTCTTTGGGTCATGGCAACAGGTCAGATCAGGAATTCTCAGAGCTTTGTAGCTGGCGTTAGACTCTCTCTGGGATAAAACCACTTCCCAACAGACTCTCTCACCTGGAGAGAACTGCTCACGGGCCTGACAACCTACCTCTTCTACCATGGGCCTGACAACCCACCTCTTCAGCACACTCCTCGACTCAGCTCCAGCCAGGTAAGGACAATAGCAACGGTTCAACACTCATTCACATGGGGATGACGGTAGCAACAACAATGGGCATGGCACCGTAGGCGGCAACAACCCACGCTATGACACAGCACAACTAAGGCGATTAATCAGGTGTCGGGTTCCTCAAAAGACACAGAACTGTTCATGGATTTTGGGTCTCAGGTTCGTAAGTGAATATTGCAAAGGTCAAATACAGAGGCCATTGGATTCACGAGAATACACCGGTCGGCTTCACGGTTCTGGTTTTCAGAGATGCGTGAGGGTATACATAGGGCACTCGCGGAGACTCTACCCAATTCACGGAGGATGGAAAATGCTAAGTGAACCCCCTACACAGTTGATGCTTCAGCTTTTAACTGCATGCGCCGAGGTCGACACTTGTCTTCCTGGAGTTGCATGCGTTCCCTTTTTGCACATGATGCCTTTCCTAGGACTTAGGATAAAAACATGTTTGTCACACAGCTTTGGAATAATAATAAATTATTATTCTCAAGGACTTAAGCCCCTAAGCTTAGCCTCTTTTTCCAACCTTTCAGCCCCTTTTCCCTTACCCACCCTGTGGAATCTTAGTCCCCCATCACTCTTTCTTTGTGGTCGGTCTGCACACAATGATGTTTAATCTTTTTTAATGTTCTGCATAATTACATATACAAAAATAGGCTCGTGGCCTTTAACACTTAGGCTCTTCAGCCTAATAAACACATAATCCCACTAGCTTATCAACACTCAGCTCACCAGCCTACAAAACATGATTACAATTCATAATATAACTGGGGCACGTCCTTAGGGTGTTACAATCCCCTCCCCTTATTTTTGCATTGTCCTCATTGCAACTCTTTACACAACATCAGCAAGATTTTCAAAATCTTCAAAAAGATGCAGGTATTATGCCCACATAGCATCTTCATGCTCCCATGTCGCGTCCTCGGGACCGTACCAGTTCCACTAGACCTTTACAATCCCTATGGATCGATTCTGGAGATGTTTGCTTTTCCGGTCCAATATGTGCACAGGATGCACTTGCAGGACACCTTCTTGCTCTACCTGAATCACATTCCAATTGATTACATGATTAGCATCAGGTATATATTTCTTAAGCAATGAAATATGAAACACATTATGTACAGTCATGGATGCAAGTAATGCAAGCATATATGCAACTGGCCCAATCCTTTCTAGGATTTCAAATGGCCCACAAAATCTAGCTGGAAACTTTGAACAGTTTCCCAGCCTCAGGGAACTTCTATTGGCTTTCACTTTCAGGAAAACATGATCACCCAACTTTAAACTCTCTGTGGGTTCTATTTTTATCAGCATAACTTTTCTGCCTGTCTTGGGAAGCCTTTAAATTCTGCTTAATTTTTAGCATTTTCTCTTCCATTTCCTTGAGCAACTCTGGCCCAACTACTGCTCTATCAGTTGGATTATCCCAGCTTACTGGAGTATTTCACTTTCTGCCATAAAGTGCTTCAAATGGGCTCATCTTCAACGATGTTTGATAGCCATTGTTGTAGGTGAATTCTACCAAGTGTAGGTAGTCTTCCCATTTAGATGCTTTATCCATCACATACATCCTTAGCGTATCTTCTATTACTCTGTTCACCCTCTCTGTCCGTCCATCAGACTCAATATGATAAGCAGTGTTGAAGTTCAGATTTGTTCTGAACCCCTTGAATAACCCTTTCCAGAATTTTTAGGTAAATTTCACGTCCCTGGCAGACACAATTGTCTTGGGAATACCGTGCAATCGTGTTATTTCACTCATAAAAATATTAGGAACGTTAGTTGCCTTGTGAGTAGTCTTTAGTGGGATAAAATGGGCAGCTTTCGTAAGCATTTCCACCACCACCATGATTGAATCATGTTGCTTTCCGGTTCTGGGAAATCCTGTGATGAAATTCATTGTCACCACTTCCCATTTCCACTCGGGAATGGGTAAAGGCTTGTTGGCATAGGGGCAGACCCAGGGTTCAACGCTACAACAGCACACCAACAAATCCCTAACTACCGGCCCTTTCGGAAACACTTGTGAAGCAGGTGAAGTCTCACCTGAGATAGAGGCAGGGGTGGTTGCAAGATTCAGGTGTTTGCAACCTTAGCTGAGACACAGATCTGTGATTGTACTACTTGATAAAGCACTCAACACTATCATTTACTTAATATGCAAGCAATATCCACTTCGCTAATGGAACAGAGCTTCACAGTACTCGCTCTAATCTAATGTATTCAAGCACTTGGCATCAATAGATAGGTCATATCTAGCATATCAAGCACTAAGCACATTCATATGGATCATATCTAATAGTCACACATATCATTAGCACTAAGCATATGCAGATCTATCTAATCATCTTAAAGAGTTTAGCAAAACAAGACATAAACACATTAAGAAAAGCATAAAGCAAGACAACACAGCGTTTACATGGTTCACCCCCACCTTGGGGCTACATCCACCAACTCTTCTTCTTTATTGTCTTCATTCAATCAGTTGCAAGCACAAAGCCATCAAAACCCTTACTCTGCACAAGACAGAAGATCTGTGCAGCTCGCTAGATCATTCTTCCTTGTGTTACAGCACTAAGCTCTCGACAATCTGCTACAAGTACCTACACTTAGCTCTGCAAGTTTCTTACAGTCATGCACAAATCACTTACAGACTCTACTCGCACTTAGTGCACATTCACATCACATAGATGTACTTTTTTAGACCTCTTCTTACATTGCCTATCCTTTTATTTATACATACAAAATAGGCCTAAACATGGGTAAACCCATGGGCCAACATCCCATTCCCGTTACATTATCACCAAAAACCCAAAAAGGACCCAAAAGTGGGTTGAGATCCCTTGATCTCCACTTCATATTGCGCTCCTCCTTCGACAGGTTGTCGAAGTCCCAAAATAATTCACTATGACAAAGAATCTCCCAAAACTTGGTCAAGGGCCAACAGGTCCCCAACATTCACCTGTGACTCGTCCCGAGTCAATCTGGTCTGATCAATTCTACCTCAAATGCCTCAAGCTTGGCTTGAGTTGCTTCGACTTTCTCCGTTATTGTAGCCTCTTTCTCGAAGAAATCCTAGATCACTACGTCGTTTATTGTCCCTTCTAGGCATTGTTCTGTTGCGTTAACGACTTGTTCTAGCTCTGGTCCTCGACTTTCAAACTCTGTGAATAATTGGCATGCCTTATCTTGTACTGGTTGAAGTCATTGAGTAACTTCAATCACTCTGCTTTGAATCATATGGATCTATTGTTGGGCGGTGCATTGCTCCTGAGATTGCTTCATTCTTTCTACGACTGACAGGACTTTCAACTCCACTTGTAATGTGTCTGCGTGTTGTTTTTCTTCTTTGAGTTGTGACTCCAATGCCTGTAAATCTGGGTTCTCGGTGAGGTTCTCATATGTCTAGGCACTTTGGTTACTCAGTTTCTTGCACTCCAAGGCAAGAGATTTTAATATGTCAACTATGCTGCAGGTAGTTGCTTCCCTTAGGTCTCTTACATCTTGAGGGGTCTCGGGCACAGTGCGGAGCTCCAAGTCTGTTATGCATTGTTAGAGCTGTTGGATTACCTCTTCAAGTTGTGCCACCTATTTTGGAACTTGTTCTTCAGCCTTTACTTCGACAACTATCACAGAGCGAAGTGCTTTGGTGACCCTTTCCTTTACTTCGAGTTGTTCGGCAAGCAACTGTTCCTTGCTTTGTTGTAATTGTGCTTTTTCTTCATCCCACTTCGCTTGTAGAGAAAAAATTTCCCATTCTGAAACACTGCATTGCTCCTCAAGGTATTTATGTACTTGTGCTAAAGCCTAGGTGGCTTGTGTTGTCTCTTCCTGAGCTCATCGAAGGCGAGTTTCAACTATATCAGCGATGCGGTGTAGTTGAGCTAGCTCATCACCTAGTTTTGTTGTTCCTGCTGAGAGAGGCGCAGTAGAAACTGCGCGACTGGACTGTAATGCCTATTGCACCCCTTGGAGCTCGTCCTTAATCCGACTGAACACCTCCTCTTGCTTATCTTCTTGATTCTATACTATCTCCAGCGAAGCATTGTTCAGTGTTGTGACAATGAAGTCGAAGTCATCTGAGGTCAGGGTGGTCTCAAATTTGGTCCTGGTTGCTTTTGAATTCTACCTAGAAGAAGGTTTCAGAGGGGAAACCTTCCTTTTCTTCGAGGGTTCCTCCTCGTCTCTAAGCGGTGTAACCTCACCTTTCTTCGTGTAATATCCCTAAGGTCGAACCTAATTGCAAATGTAAATACAAATGTACATAAGTTGGTGAGTTGATTTGATATCATTTTCGTATGCACATTTCATGGCATAGTGCGTGCATGTATTGCGCAGTAAAATGAGGAAGTGCGCACATTCTGGGATACCACGCGCAGCATCTTAAGTGCGCGCGATGTAGAGGCCAGGGAGCCTTGTGTATCTGATATGTTTTATAGGCTGGTGAGCCAGTATTATAAGCTAGGATGCTTATGTTTTGATTAGGCTGGAGAGCCTAGATGTTAAAGGCCAGTGCGCCTATTTTTGTACATATCTCATATTTAATATAAAATACATCGTTGTGCGCAGACCGACCACAATAAAAGAGATGGGGGACTAAACTCCACTAGTTAGGGAAAGGTAAGGGGCTAAGTTAAGGAATATTATATTAATATTTCTTAAATCATAAAGTATGGATAATTATGTTATCCTAAGTTCTAAGTTGGGGCCAAGTGGGCCAAAGTAGCTTCCAACATGACAAGTGTCAAGTTGGGGGCATGCATACATATTGTTGGACTTAGTTCAATTCGGGGGACTCTCCATCATTCGGACCATCATCTTTCCCCTAATTCATCCATCACTGATATATATAGTCAATCATCCAGGAGTATTGGCGGCCATTGAGCTATCATTTGTATCTTCATGACTTTACCTGAACCCGTATCCAAAGCCTTATATTGGGTAACTGTTAGATTGGGAGAGAGATTTAAGAAGCGGGTTGTCAGGCCCATGGGATATTGAAGAGGTGGATTGTCAGGCCCATGGGATATTGAAGAGGCGGGTTGTCAAGCCCATGAGAAATTCTTTGAGTGAAAGAATTGTTGGGGATTGATTTCTCGAAGGTGTTGAACTACAGTTGCAGGGCTCTGAGACTTCCTATCTGACCTGTTGTTGAAGCCCCGGAAAGGAAGTGGGGCAGCCGAGGGACTATTGATCAGAGAAGGGGCACACTTTCTTGGGTGGGACAAGCATTTGGGGAATGAGGGACTGTAGGTTGTTAGTTGAGTGAGCACCTGAGACGGAGTCTTTCCTGTTGTTCATGAGCCTTTAGCCTGGTTAGGAACCCCTTTACCCGGGTGGAGTTTAGTCCCAGCTCGGGGGTGACTCACTATTGAGAGTGATGAACAGTGTGGTCTAAGGCTAGGAGTTTCGTGGAAGGTTTGCACGCAGTTGGTGATATTCTCACAAATATAAGTGTCAATTGTGTGATTAATTTACATGTTGCATTGTTATTCACGTGTAATTTTTATGGGTTTATCCTATGTGTGATTATAGTTGTCTGTATGCTTATGGGTATTGCATGTATATGTTGCATGTATATGTTTACTGTTATTTCAGTATGAATTCATGCATTTACATAGCGTATTTGTCTGTTCACGTTTTATATATATTAAGCTTTCGCAAGAGTTTTGTGTGTGCATATGTTTTAATTGCATGCAGTTAGAAAATTATATAAGACATAACTTAGTTAGGATGATAAATATGTTACAGTATGTTTTGCACTGAGAACGGATGTGTTCTCCGGTGTAGCGTGGCCTGGCATGAATGGTCGGGGACATTACAAATTGGTATCTAAGCATGAAAGAGTGTTCAGGAGTAGCATGGCCTGGCCTATTGAAGGCTAGGAATGTTACAAAGACGGTTTCAAAGCTAAGTAAAGAATCTGAGGAGTGGCATGTCACGGCCGGTGTGAGGCCAGGGATGTTACACTTCGGTTCAACTTCTGCACCATTTATCTCTCTGCCATCTCCTCCTTTCTCTGTTGATATGGAAGCAATATTCACGGATGCATTATCTAAATCATGGATATCTTTAGTCTTCTTTATCTTGCTAGGTCCAGGCGTATCATGCGTTGCTTCTGGACTATCGAAGTCAGACATCTCTGCAGGGTTTGCTGGAATGAGGAGGTTTTCCAATCAGTCCTTAGTGATCTCCTCGAAGTCCTCCTCCGTCAACTTGTAGTAAGACTACAGTTGTTCCTTGTGTTCATTAGCTTGCGTTGTGATATAGATGAAATGGTGGTCCGCATTGAACTTCATTAAAGGTCTGAAACGGTGGAGAGTGTTCGGGGTTATACGTGGCTCAAACTGGATGGTTGTCTTCAACTGGTTGTAATATGCGTGGAACACGGCATTCGGCTGCCATTGCTTGTTCATGTCGCTAGAGTACCATAGCATATTGAACTTCGCAGCCATAGGTTCAACGGGATCGATGTCCGGAAAGGTCGCACCTTCCAGAATCTCCCATGCGATGAAAGCGATCAGTATAAGAAGCCAGCTGAAGTGGAATTTGCATCCCTGATCTTGCACTTCCTTGCAGTCCAGTTCCAACTGGTTTACCAGGTACTTCGCCCAATTCATTTGTAGGCCCCCTGCGCACTTCCCTGCAAAGTCGACTACGAAACTAGTGACTTGGGTGGGTTGATTCTTTCGCACCAACTTTCCTGCAATCAGTTGGCAGGTGAGGCGCACTACGCTACTCTCGATAGAATCTACCTTGTAACCATTTTTTGGCACAAGGGAAGACCCAAGGTTCAATGCTACAACAGGGCACCATCAAAGCCCTATCTATCGGCCCTTTCGGCAACACCTGCGAACCAGATGAAGTCTCACCCGAGCTAGAGGCAGAGGTGGTTGCAAGACGCAAGTGTTTGCAACCTTAGTTGTGACACGGATCTATGATTGTACTACTTGATAAAGCACTCAGTACCGTCAGTTACTTAATATGCAAGCAATATTGTTGTTGGGTATTCTACCCTACAGACTAATAAGCTAGGGCTCTAAACTTATACGCAGATCATGACCCTTAAGATTTAACTTTTAACCTTCTACCCAAAATCTCAACCCCTTTTCTCAGGCAAACACGAGAAGAATAAACCAACCTTTTTCTGACGGTTGAAATAGATCCTTCGTTGAGTAGTTGTCTCCCTGCTCCTGCTGCTCCTTCCACAAAGCTTCCTGCAGTCAAGACAATACTATGCATGCATGCTACTGATCTACTAGGGGGTTAGAGAGAAAACATAAATCAAATAACATAGATGAGATTCATGTATTCGAGACGGGAAAAGTATATTTTTCATTAGCTTCAATATGAACCAACTTACAATGATTTCTGAGGCCGGTCACCGTTCCACGATCCTGATCCTGGGCTCTTCCTCTTCTTTTTGTCCTTCAACTGTTGCTTCTTGAGTTTCTCCTAAAGCTTGAGGCAAGGCTATAGGGTGGGGACAAAACTGGCTTGGTAATTTGGCAGAGTTTCTTTGCTATGATTTTTCCTTCTTTGATAGTACCCCTACCCCTCCTTTTATAGGCTAGAAGGAGCTAGGGTTTTAGGCGAACTCTCGGCCATGCATGGCTGGGAGTTCTAGTTAACTGAGAAAAAGCTCTTCGTCCCGACGGAAACTTCCCTGATTTTTTGCTTTGTTAGGTATCCGCGGGCTATAGTGAGCCTGCTAGTGGGGCCCCCGCGGGCTGTAGTGGGCCTGCTAGCGGGGCCCCCGCGGGCTGTAGTGGGCCTGCTAGCGAGGCCCGCGGGCTGAAGTGGGCCTGCCAGCGGATTCTTTTTAAAAATGGAGTTTTTAGAAGAGTTGTTCATCATGGCTTTGGCAATGAAGGGAAATGAGTTGGCCTGATGCCAGGTAAGCAGGGGTAGTGCAATTTAGGGTTATAACAGATGCCCCCTAATGTGTGAGGTCAGAAGAGCATCTGATGGCCGAAATACTTACCAATTCTTTACCAATCTGTACTGATGTGCTGAATGAGTGAGCCCAGGAATCAGGAATCGGGAAGTGTCGTCTGCAAAAAATATCAAATGTCTCACCGAGGCGGGCATACCCATGCTCGGGATAAAATAGAACGCATGGC
>ML828296.1:6499-21433 GCA_009831015.1 Picea engelmannii
GAGACATTTTCATTTAGAATCATCTTGTAATTGTACATTTATGTGGGCATAAGGTGGTTTCCCCCTCAAAGAGGCTGATTATCTGAGTTTCTCTCTTTTTCAAGGTGTTGAGTACTTATTCTGAGGTTTTTCTATGCTATATTGATATTTGGTTCTTAACATAGAATATTGCTCCACTGGTGCCTCATTGGTCATCAATGCAACCTTCCCAATCTGTATCTGTGTAGGCAATAAGTGATAGATCCTTTCCTTTTGGATACCATAATCCAAACTCTTATGTTCCTTTGAGATATCTGAAAATCCTCTTCACTGCTAATACATGTGATTCCTTTGGTACTGTTTGAAATCATGCCTCATGTGCAAGTGCCTGCATTACATCTAGTCTAGATGTTGTCACATATAGTAAGCTACTAATCATTGAATTGTACTGCCTCTGGTCTTTATAATTTGAATCATCATCTTTGCTCAACTTGCAACTATTTTGCATAGGAGTGGTGACTGATTTGCAATCTTCCATTCCGAATATCTTTAGCATTTCTCTGATATACTTAGTTTGATAAATACAGTTTCCTTGGTTGCTTTGGCATATATGAAGACCCAAAAAGAAGGATCGTTCTCTGAGTAATGACATTTCAAATTCATTCTGCATATCCTTTGCAAATTTCTGGTTTAACCAGTGTTATAGAAAGATTTGCCTCACCCTATGCAATCCTTCACAGAAGGCCTTTTTCCATTTCCCTCTGCAGACTTATCATCCCTGCTTGTAAAATCCAGAGCTAAAAATACATATTTTTCCACATGTACGCATCTTGCCTACTATACATCATGTGTATACGTAGGCTGCTCCACTAAATCCCACGTACATCGGGATTTGTGCCAAAAAATGAAAATTAATGTCAGGTTTCCATGTCATGACATGAGATCTATGATCTTTGGCCTTCCATATACTAGAAACATTACGACTCAGACCTTCAGTTCCATTTTGAAGGTTGTAAATGGGCCAATTCTGAGCTATGGAAGAAAGGAGAAAGAATTCAACTTTGAGAGAAAAGTTACTCTGGAGAAATTATTTACTTCATATTGAGTATGCATCCCTTTGTCCTTTAAGTCTGAACACATTGTTCAGCCCCCAAGCTCTTCCCTTGTTGAGTGAGAACCTCATTGTTTCTCTTTTATGAGCTTGCCTTTGGTGGAGGATTGAAGTGGTGGAGGCCCAGCTAGAAGGAACTTAGTTTCTCGGTTCCGAACCGTGCCGACACAAAAGTTTGTAACATTTTCACTTTTGCTGATCATATATTAATAGAAATACTCTTTTCTCATCCAATTGATATCTTGAAAATATTTGAATTATTATTCCATGGGCGTATTTGTCATGTTTATTAATAGATTATTCTATTGAATGTGCTAACATAATATAATATCACCATATGCTTTCTTTGCTTGGTTGTCGAGGACTAGTTGTAGGTATATTGCTTTGGGTCAAGTGCTCAATGGTGGACTTCATCGAACCTCTGGACGAGGTAGGAATTTTATCTTGTCTTGCTAGCATATTTCTTTATATAGCATACTTGAGAAGAGAGTTGATTTCTTCCGTCATTTCCGTCTGTTGTGGTTTACCCTAGCCATAGAGATATTTTCCTCGTAACAGGATTGGCGACCATATTGGGGATTGAATCTTCTTTCTTAAGGTTTGGAGTACTTTTCTCCTTAGATTTCTCTCGTTCCTATTGCGTTTCTTGTCGTATCATTGCTTGACAACCTCTGTTCACTCCGGGTCTGAGTTTCGGCCTTCTCCCTTGCATGGCCTTGTTTTTTGAAACATATATGCGCTTTTTTCCTTGACAGTCACGTACTGTTGAAAAGTCAACAAGAAACATGTGTCTAATTTACTTTTTCCTTAAATAAATTGGACAATAAATATTAATCTATTATCTCATTTATAACTGAGTGATTTGGAGTTGTAACAGAACTATAAGTGTAGTTAAGTGAGTTAAGCTCAGTTGTACTAGTTGTAACTAAACTTGCACTAGTGAGAGTTCAGTGAATTAATTATTCATTAATTCACAATCAGTGAACTCACATGCAACTGAAGATTCGCCACGGTTAACTACATGCATGTCAGATCCATTGGAGAGCCAGTTGAGATAACAGGTGAAAGGGACAATTTGGCTATCATTTGTGATTTGATCACACATGCAGTGGATATGCTCATGAGCATGTGCAAACTAGGCAATTCAAATCATTGTGAGAATTCTAATTGCAGAGATTGTGCAGAGGAGGCAGGCTGTCTGGACACAGAGAATTGGCACATGTATTTGCTGATTTGTGTATGACAGTGTGAGACAATTGTATTGTACTGAGAGCTCTTGGATTAGATTTTTGTATAAGATTGTTTCATGATCCATGATATACATAATATATGATAGTGGGGTTTTTAGCTTTACGCTTTCCCGGTAAAACTTCTGTGTTATGTGTCCTTGATATTTCACTTTGTGATCGTGGTTTAATTTTCCGCAAGAATAATAGTAGAAGCAATTCTGTATTTAACAGTGGCATATAATTGTTAGATAAGGAGAATCGTAGGAAATACTTAATTTGTATTGAAATTTCTACATGGTATCAGAGCCACGGAGGCCACAAAGCCACGGAAGTGAGGTGCGAACATAATAGTATTTTCGCAAGTCCCATCTCTAGCAGGGTTCGAAACTTAGTACTAAAAACTACACACATTTCTAGGAGCAGAAATTCTCGCACCCTACTCAAAGGAGAGGTGCGAACTTCATTGAGATTCTCATAGGTTGCTTAAGGGAGAAGTGCGAACTTCCCTCACCCCACAGTGAATTACAATGCAAACTTCCCTAGAAGGTTCGTAGGATATACACTAGAAGGGTGCGAACTTCCTCAGAGAGTTTGCAGGTTAGACACTGGTAGGGTGCGAACTTCCCTCAGGCTGCTCTCAGGTGGGGTGCGAATCTCTCAGGGCGAGAGAAATTGCAACAGTTGAGTTTTTTTGGTTGGATAAAGTTCGAATTTGCAGGATTTTCTTGGTGCGACAGTTGATTCAAGATCGAAATGTCTTTCAATGGCTTGAGGTTGGAGTATGCACTCGAGGGCAGCTCGAATTGCATTGCTTGGAAGGATAGGATGGAAGCAGTACTCAAAGACAATGTCTTGAAGGATTACATTGACAAAGATTTTCCTAAGCCGGATGCGACAGACACTGCAAATCTTGATGCATGGCAAAAGAAAGTGGCAAAGGTGAGGAGGATTATGTTGGAGGGAGTACGAGACCACATTGTCTCAAGTCTCCATGGGAAAACCACACCACATGCAATGTGGAAGGTTTTGACGGATCTGTTCCAAAATAGTAGCGACCATAGGAAATTGGCGCTTAAGGATAAACTCAAGAATATCAAGATGGATAAGGGTGACACCATTCCAAAATATCTCACGAAGTTTGTCCACTGTCGGGATGAGCTTGGAAGTGTGGGAATAAAAGTCACTGCTGATGATTTGGTGAGCTTGGCACTCCTAGGACTTCCCAAGAGTTGGCACAGTTATCAAGACTCTATCAATGGAAGGGAAAATTTTCCAGATTGGGAACGAATATGGTCGGATCTAGTGCAAGAGGTGTTCAGACGGAACACCATAGATGGCTCTTCATCAAAGCGTGATGATGAAGAGGATTGTGCTTTGACTGCCAAGGCAAGGAAAGGGAAAGAGAAGACATTCCATTCAAAATCCGAGTCTAAAGTCAAGAAGCTGGATTTTTCCAAAGTGAAGTGTTTTTACTGTCATGAACATGGGCATCTTGCTACTAACTGTTTGCGGAAGAGGAAGAACAAGACGGTTGTTGGAGCTGCAATTGGTGAGGCTCTTGTATTGCAATTTGAACTTGACTTTGCTTTGATCGCATGCATGGCTTCAAGTGCATTGGGATCGATGTGGTATTTGGATAGTGGTGCTTCCTTCCACATGATGGGAGATAAAGAGTCTTTCATTTACTTGGAGGAGAAAGATCTCAGAATGCATATAGAGATGGGAGATGATGGATGATACAGTGCGTCTGGTATTGGTACCATTACCTTTTAGAGGGAGTTAGGTAAACCATTTCAATTGAAAAATGTTATGCATGTTCCAGGTCTGAAGAAAAACTTGGTCTCAGTTGCAATGTTGGAGGACAGAGGCCATGATGTTGTTTTTAGCAGTGGAAAAGCCTACCCGTGACATAAAGAAACGGTTCAAGTCAAGAAGATAGGGATTCGAGTTAAGAATCTCTACATGCTGGAGGTAGATGGCTGCGGTGCCATGATAGGCAAGGAAAAAAAAGTGGTGAGCCGGGATGAGGGCGAATTATGACACAGGCGATTGGGCCATATTCATCATGGAGCCTTGAAGATAATGCAACAAATATCCACTGGACTTCCAAGGGGAACACTTGCTCAGTTAGATCAGTGCAAGGGGTGCACCTTGGGGAAGTATGTAAAGTCCACCTTTCATGAAAAGGAGAACTGTGCTTCGATGATCCTGGAGAGAATTCACACAGACGTGTGTGGACCATTCTCGGTTGCTTCAACAACAAGACATAGGTATTATGTTACTTTTGTTGATGACTTTTCTCATAAATGCTGGATATTCTTCATGTAGAAGAAGGATCAAACATTCTCAAAGTTCTGTGAGTTTAAAGCATTAGTGGAGAAAGAGTCGGGGAAGCAAGTGAAATCTCTAAGGAGCAATAATGGTGGAGAATACATCTCTAATGAATTCAAAGACTTCTGCAGCAGAGAAGGAATTCGAAGAGAACTCATAGCGCCTCATAACCCACAAAAAAATGGGGTCACGGAGAGAAAGAACAGAATGATCGTGGGTGCAACACGAGCGATGTTGCATGATCAGGGCCTACCAATGAATTTGTGGGAAGAAGCATGCAATACCGTGGTTTATGTGCAGAACCATTGTCCTCATAGAATACTTGGCATGAGTACACCTGAAGAAGATTTCACTGGTAAGAAACCTGATGCTTCTCATTTTAAAATTTTTGGCTCATCTATTTATGTGCATGTGACCAAGGATTCTAGGAAGAAGCTAGAACCGACTGCTGAAGTTGGGATATTTGTGGGGTACACATAAACAACCCATAATTATCATGTGTATTTTCTGAATAGTAAGATGACTGTTATGCGACGGGATATAAAATTCGATGAGGGAAAAGCCATGCAGTTGTCGCTTGAGAGGGAGCTAGAATTGCATGTAGAAGAGGAACTACTAGTTCCCAAAGATGAGTCTCAAGATGTGGATCATCCACATGAGGAGATTCATGGAGTGGAGGAAACCAATCAAGCAGATCCATCCATCAAAAATGGCAGAAAGCACACCACGGAAGCTGACAGATTGTGACTAGATGCGACACAGAATGTAGGAGCCCCTACTTCACAACGTAGACAGAGATAGTCTCCTGATCGATTTGCTAGATACATGGCTCTCACGAGCAAATGTATTGTGACTGAACCATCTTCCTTTCAAGAAGTAGTGCAGGATCCCACTTGGTTTGATTCTATGGTAGAGGAGTATGACTCCATTTTCAAAAACAGTGCATGGGAAATTGTCCTAAGACCGATCGACAAATCAATGGTAGGTTCAAAATGGATCTACAAGGTAAAGCAAGTTGCTGATGGGAGTGTGGAGAAATACAAGGCCAGGTTTGTGGCCCGAGGCTTCTCACAGATCGAGGGGATAGATTATGATGAGACATTTGCACCTGTCACAAGGTACTCTTCCATAAGATCCATCCTTTCACTCTCAGCGCAGATGTTATGGCGCATTAATCATATGGATGTAAAAACTGCGTTCCTCAACAAGATCATTGAGGAAGAAGTGTACATTGAAAAACCAGAATGTTTTGAGACCTTTGACAAAGATTCACATGTGTGCAGACTCAAGAGAGCACTGTATGGGCTGAAGCAAGCACCCTGTGCTTGGTACACTCAAATAGATAGCTATTTCACGGGATTGGGCTTCACGAAAAGTGAAGCGGATGCAAACCTATACCAAATTTTGGTGGAGGGTAAGCTCTTAATCATTGTGCTTTATGTTGATGATTTAATATTGACTGGTGATGAGCAACTGATACACTCATGCAAGGATGACCTTGCAAAGGATTTCGAGATGAAGGATTTGGGCCTTCTTCGTTATTTCCTTGGATTGGAAATATGGTAGCGAGATGGTGAACTTTTTGTGTCTCAAGGAAAGTATGCAAGGGAGATACTGGGTAAGTTTCACATGGAGGGCTGCAAACCCATTGATACTCCTCTTCCAAGAAACTGGAGGAAAGAGGATGCTACTTCTAGAGAGGTAGTGGATGATACTGTCTATCGACAGTTAGTGGGTTCGCTAATGTATTTAGTGAACACGAGACCGAACATTTGCTATGCGGTTAATCAACTAAGTCAAGTAATGGTTAAGCCTACCAAACTCTTTTGGAAGGCGGGTAAGCATGTCCTGAGATATCTGAAGGGCACATTTGAGTATGGATTATGGTACAGATAGATGGATGAGGTGAAGTTGCATGGCTTCATGGATGTAGATTGGGCAGGTAGCCCAACGGACAAAAAGAGCACATCAGGGGGGATCTTTAGTATTGGATCTACAACTATTTCTTTGTACAATAGGAAACATAGATCCTTGGCACTTGGTTCAGCGGAAGCGAAATACATGGCAGCGAGTCAAGATGCATGTGAGGCTATCTGGATGAGAAAGATATTGGTTGGTTTGTTTAGTTCTCATTTAGATCCGACAGTGATTTATTGTGATAATCAGAGTTGCATTAAACTCTCGATTAATCCTGTGTTTCATGACAGATCTAAGGATATAGATATCTGGTATCATCATCTCAGAGATTGTGTGCAGCGGAAGATCATGTTGCTTCAATACATTCCTATGGAAGATCAGGATGCAGACATTCTGACGAAGGCGCTCACCAGGAGAAAATTTGAATATCATAGAGACAGGATTGGGGTAAAGGATAATCCCTTTCTTGTTGAGAGGGAGTGTTGAAAAGTCAACAAGAAACATATGTCTAATTTACTTTTCCCTTAAATAAATTGGACAATAAATATTAATCTATTATTTCATTTATAACTGAGTGATTTGGAGTTGTAACAGAACTATAAGTGTAGTTAAGTGAGTTAAGCTTAGTTGTACTAGTTGTAACTAAACTTGCACTAGTGAGAGTTCAGTGAATTAATTATTCATTAATTCACAATCAATGAACTCACATGCAATTGAAGATTCACCACGATTAACTACATGCATGTCAGATCCATTAGAGACCCAGTTGAGATAATAGGGGAAAGGGATAGTTTGGCTATTAGTTGTGATTTGATCACACATGCAGTGGATATGCTCATGAGTATGTGCAAACTAGGCAATTCGAATCATTGTGAGAATTCTAATTGTAGAGATTGTGAAGAGGAGGCAGGCAGTTTGGACATAGAGAATTGGCACATGTATTTGTTGATTTGTGTATGACAGTGTGAGACGATTGTATTATACTGAGAGATCTTGGATTAGAGTTTTGTATAAGATTGTTTCATGATCCATGATATACATAATATATGATAGTGGGGTTTTTAGCTTTACGCTTTCCCGGTAAAACTTTTGTGTTATGTGTCCTTGATATTTCACTTTGTGATCGTGGTTTAATTTTCTGCAAGAATAATAGTAGAAGTGAATCTGTATTTAACAGTGGCATATAATTGTTAGATCAGGAGAATCGCAGGAAATACTTAATTTGTATTGAAATTTCTACACGTACATACACATACTGTCCCTCTGCAAGTTGCGTACATACGCTCTATTTTCCTAAACAGTCATGTACATCGACTTTCCTTGCCCGTTTGTTTGTTATGGTGGTTGCTGGGTGGGATTTGATGTTTGCTGAGTCTTCTTAGGTCTTTGTAGTGCCTACTAAGTGCTTGTGGGATGACAAGATACCTGTCTTTGATCGAATTTTTGGGCGAAGTCTTTCTCATCATATTTTCATTTTGATTGTCCTTGTACATTGGGCTTGGTGTTTTGTTGCTTGGTATCTTGCTTGAGTTATCTCCTTCTATACACAGTAGAGTTTATATATCAAGTTGCTTTTCAGTCCTTATCATTAGCTTAGTGCATGAAATGAAAGATTGCATTTTTACTTCAGAATTGCAGAGTTGAAATTGAAAATTGCATTTGTTATTAGAAGCATATCATTCATTGAAAATTGAAGTTAGGAATTTGCATTATATCCATATTTATTTTTCTTGAAGAGTCATAACATCATGAGTTTCACTACCATACCTTTTTGAGTAATCACGACCACTAAAATTAATGCTATAAATTAAAATTGATTAGTCATGATTTAATTTTCTAGGGTGCACAAACTAGCTTAGGATTTAGTGCCTTGGAATAGGATTTTGTGAGTAAACTTCTCAAGGCAATTAAATCAACACATGTGTCTCAGAAAGGGAGTGGATAAATCCATTGTATAATTGGTAATATCAGGAGGCTCCGCTCACACTAGAGGTAATCACGAGGTCACGCGAGGTTGGTTGAAGGGATATCCCCCCGATACCTTCTTAGCGTCAGAGATATTTCTGGGGATCTATTCGTATCTGGGGATCTTGCTAGTACCTTTACCTCCGTGAGAGGCGATACTTTCAAGGTTTTGGGCTTTGCTACCCTGCCCATATGGTGGACCTGACTTATGACTACTTGCATGTGCATCGGTTATACATTGGTTTATTACTTTTTTGACTTAGGTGCCACATAGGTTACTTGCAGGGGTTATTCTGTAGGTACCCTGGGTCAGATAAGGTCAGACAACACACAAACTTTATGGAAGATTACCTCTCTAGGGGGATTTGACCGACTGGTTGTTAAGCCCACGAGGGCCCTTATAACTGATTATGTTACCTCTGATCTTTAGCAGGGATTCTTAGGCCCCCCTTGGGCGAGACATACCTTCTTTAGGGAGGGATGCCACTTTCAACCACTTTACCCCGTTTGTGTGCATATTGGCCATTTGAATTTTGGTGTGCTCTTTGATTACTAGTTGGCCTTAGGATTTATTTTTTGTCTTTAGAGTCTTAAGTCATCATGGAGTTGGACCAGTATCCCCGCTGGTCTCATCGCTTGTTATTGTTACCACTAGATTTCGAGTCTTTTCCTTCTAAAAGGCGTAGAGTTATTAGACGTAGTACACACACATCCACTGTTCAGACTTGTGATTCTACAAGGATGAGTACTGAACCTAGTATTCAGAACACTGGGAGCCCTTCGACTCCCACACCCACTATAGTTAATGGCACCCCTTCGACTCCTACAACCAAAATGGTTGTAGTGCCGGAGGCACCTATAATTACTATGGTTCATTCTATAGTGAATGCTCAATCTCTCACCTCAAACCCTTTTGTGTCTCTTGTTCACTCACCGAGCTATAATGTTCAGTCCATCCCTATGGCCTCTAGTCCTTTTTCCTATGGTATGTCAAACTTTGCTTTGCAGTTTTCGAACGCCATCCCAGCTGTTGGCCCTAATGCTAGCATTGGGCTTGGGGGAACTACACCTCCTTATACTCCATTTTTGTTTGGTGGTTGTCAAATCCGTCAAACGACTCCTAATATGGGAGGCATTCCTGCTTTTAACCCCGGGTCTAATCCTCTTTCTTTTGGGTGGATCAACCAACCCGACGGACAAAATTCTGCTCAAGGGCCTTCCTATACCCCTACCTCCTCGTTGTTGATTCCGACCAATATGTTTGGCATGATGAATCCACCTCTATCCTCCATATGAACACCCAAAGGAGGTCAGTTTCATGCTTTGGGAAGCCCCCAACTAGGATCCAATCCGATTGGGGACAATTTTTATAACCCTCATCAAAACGTTCCTACTGGAATGATGCCCAACCAAACTTTTATGAATCAACCTGAAGGAGGGTCTTACAATCCCAGACAGGGCCATGGTGCTTACCAGAACCATGGATGGGCTACAGTTCCTCAAACACAATCTTTCTCGGGAGCTTGGGGCCAGATGCCGCAACCCCGTCTCCCTTTTCTGGCGATGCTTAATCTGCCAGACTTGTCTAAGTTGATGAACGACCCTGTGAGTCATGATCCTATGTGCCCCCCCTGTCCCCACCAAGCTTCCTTCAAACATTACGAAGTTCGAAGGTAAGAATGGAGAGGCTCCTGGTGATCACGTTACTACCTTTCACCTATGGTGCTCCTCGAATTCCCTTAATGATGATTCTATTCGGTTAAGATTATTTCAATGCACCCTCATTGGGGTCACTGCAAAATGGTATATCAAGCTACTGAGGGGGGCATATGGGACTTTTAATCAGTGGGTGTTGGTCTTCCTTAACCACTTCCAATTGTCGGTTCGTTACGATGTTGGCCTAGAAATTCTGTCGAATTTACGCCAGGACACTGCCACTCATATCTCAGATCATATCTAGGAGTGGCATAGACAAAAGAGGTTGATTAAGACCTCCATACCCCTGGACCTTATTTTAGAATGGTTCCTTAAGTCTTTGTATCCTCTTATCTCGAAGGATGTTGCTACATCCGGGGTTACCATTAAGGAAGAAGCGATCTTTAAATCCCAACAGTTAGATCTCATATACGCTCAGTCTGGGATGTTATACCACATTCTTCCGGACACACCGTGGTTAACTTACGACCCTAGACAAAAGCCTGAACCTCATTTCGATGGCATTGTAGGCTCCGCCAATGTAAAATACGTAGACTCGGTGACAAGCCATTTGAAAGAGTTGTCTCTAAACCAGTCTGCATGAGGGCCAACTTCATCTTTCTTCCAATCAAACGTAGTCAACGTATGTACACTCTGTGAAATCATCGAAAAACCCAAATGGTAACCAACAACCAGGCGGGAATAAGAAGAAAGGACGTAATAATCGCAAGGGTGGGAAAAATAATAATAAACCCAAGGAAAATGGTAATAATGAGAAGACGGATAATAATGCTGGAGAGGGAAAACGAGAAAGACGTAAGGTGAAATTTCCCTGTAAGATTTGTACAGATGATCACCTTACCCATTTATGCCCCACACTTGCAGAAGCTTTGAGGCTATTATATCTACTGCCCACCGTGCTGATGAATCCTTTCCCACATAACCATCACATGGCCTTGAGTTCCTCAAACGCCGAAAATGCGGCTGATGGGAGTCAAAACCTGTTGTTGCAAGACGACGACCATTTGTGTATCAATATGGTCGATGAGAAAGTTAATGTAGCCACTCAATCTCGAGATTATAGCTCTTCACAAGCTATGCCCGATCTAGAATCTCCTCCTCCGGAGATGAATTTACAGATTGAAAAACCAGATCCATGACCTCGTATTCCGAAAGGAGTACTCAAGCGCTCTACCCACAAGCCAAATGCTAGAGACACCTAGAACTACTCTATTGTTGAGGACCTGGGTCAAACCCCTTGCGTGATGTCGGCTTTGGAGGTACTCCAGACATGTCCTTCATAGAGGAATGCCTTACTATCTGCGTTAGGAGCTTTAGAACTCAGTGGCTCAAAAGTTATCAATTTTGACGTCATATATGTGAAGCCTCGCTTGCCTTACCATGTGGAATTCCAAATCCACGTGGAGTACTCAAAGTATACCATCAAACGTGCAGTTGTTGATGAAGGTGTTGCTACGTGTGTGATGTCCATGATCTGTTGGAAATCTCTCGATTCTCTAACTCTTTCTAAGTCATTGAACATGTTGACCGCTTTTGAAGGTCATTCCTTACGCCTTCACGATATTCTTCCTGCCTTTCCGGTCCAGTTAGGTGGAAAGATGGTAGAGGTGGAGGTGGAGGTATTTTATGCGCCTCTTGATTATAACTTGTTACTAGGATGCAATTGGACCGATGCTATGGTCGTCTTTGTATCTTCCATCTTTCGTACTCTTTGTTTTCCTCATGAAGGGAAGATCATGACGATCGACCAATTATCCTTTGCGTACTCTAGTCCTAATGCATATATTGGACCGTCGATCCCCATGATCGACAATTATTAGCTGACAACTGAGAATATTGGCATTGGAATGTATTCTTCCCTTATGGGTACTTTCAACTTCATGACAACGAGTCACCATGTTTATGCCATGTCTAGTAGGCCCGTTTCGACAGGGAGGTCCATTCCTTTCCGCACTTCCTATTTTAGTGATCCGTGGACCCTACCTTCCTCGAATGTGTCTTGTGAGGGTTAGACACATACTAAAATTATATCACCAACCTCTGTTAGTCATGTCAGAGATAGGTCAACAATCTCTACTAGTCATGTTGAAGACCAACAACTAGCCGTTGCAAGTCATGTTGGGGGCACAAGTCTAGTCATCACTAGTCACACTACACATACTATTGGCAAATATTTAACAGACAACGAATGGCATAAGTACAGGAAGAATGTACAGAGGATTGTTGGCATGTTTTACAGGCAACGTATACTTGTCATTGATGGCAAGTACAGTACTGATGATGGCTTGAGTACAACAGCGATGATCAACGGTGCAGTGATAATCGGGGAAGAGCAACAACTGTGTTCGTTGGATCTCTTTCTGAATTCTTGATGGCCGTCAGATCTGAATAAGAGCATGCTGAAGAGGTAGGCCCGTAAGGTTTGAGAAGCATTTCTGTTCATTGGATCCCCTTCAAATTCCCGATAGAACGAGGGTCGTCATATCTGAATGAAGACAAGAAGAGCGCATTGAAGAGGACGACAGATCTCAGATGTTAGATCCAAGCGCAATACCTGACCATCGTTAGATCAAGGAGAACCTGCATGATTTTTAAAGTACAAGGAGAAGTGGGCGCACAAAATCCTGAAAGAAGGAGGACCGTCCATCATCAGGTAGGACACGTGGGGAAAGATTGTCAGTTCGCTGACTGGAGAGTCAAAGGAACGATGTTCCCTAACCTATCAAAATCGCGATATGAGAAATCACGATTTAATCTGAGCCGTCAGATTAAGGTTGAATCTGGACTGTTGATTCCAGTACATGTCGGATTTTCGGGGATCGAGAGTTGGAGATGTCAATTAATATCATCCACAGGAATCTCGATTTCGTGATATGCAAAATTGCGACTTAATCGCAGCCGTTGAATCAAGATCAGATCTAGACCGTTGATCCAACTCCATATCGGAGTTTCGCGAATCGTGACATGGAGAGACAAGAAAACAATGCAACAAGAATACTGAAATCGCGATTCAATCACAGTCGTTGAATCGAGATCAAATCTGGACCGTTGATCCAACTCCATATCGGAGTTTCGCGAATCGCGACATGGAGAGACAAGAAAACAATGCAACAAGAATGCCAAAATCGCGATATGTGAAATTGCGATTCAATCACAGCCGTTGAATCAAGATCAGATCTGGACCATTGATCCAACTCCATATCGAAGTTTTGTGAATCGCGACATGGAGAGGGAAAAGGAACAATGAAACAAGAATTCTGAAATCGCGATATGTGAAATCGCGATTTAATCACAACCATTGAATCAAGATTGAATCTGGACCGTTGATCCAAGTCCATTTCAGGGTTTCGAGGATCAAGTGTTGGAGATGTCAAAGAATATTAACATCAAGAATCCCGATATCACGATATGCGAAATCACGACATAATTGCAACCGTCAGATCAAGATGTGATCTAGACCCTTGATACGACTCCATTACGATGTTTCATGGATCGGGAATTTAAAGTGACAAAACACTGAACATCAAGAGTGTCGAAATCGCGATGTGTGAAATCTCGACTGAATTTGAACCGTCAGGTCAAGATGTGATCTGGATCACTGATCTGACTTCTTTATGGAGTTTCGTGGATCAAGATTTGTAAGTGACAAGAACATTGAACATCAGGGTGTCGAAATCGCGATGTGTGAAATCTCGACTGAATCTGAACCGTCAGGTCAAGATGTGATCTGGACCGTTGATCCGACTTCTTTACAGAGTTTCATGGATCGAGATTTGTAAGTGACAAGAACATTGAACATCAGGAATGTCGAAATCGTGACATGTGAAATTGTGGAATGATCTGAACCGTCAGATCAAGTGTTGATCGGAGGGTTACTGTTCTCTCTCACAGTTAACTCCTCAGTTTCGAATATGTTAGCGAAACAGACTCATGATTGCCGATTAGTTGGCGTTTCAGTTGCTGAGACAGTTGTCTTCCTTTTGCCTAAGGAGATGGGAAGTTGAAATGTCGGAGGTGTGCATAAAAGAAAATGAGACAGACTGTGTGCGGTTGGTTGTTCTGTATGAAAAATGAATGAAACTGTAAGAAAGGAAAAATCATAGTATGTGCTGTGTGAGATTGAAAATATGCACAGTGTGAGATGAAACTCAGAGAAGAGTAACAGATGATGAAGAGAAGCAGAAGCAGAGCAGAATGACAGAACAAGTTGATGCAGATCAGACCTATTGAATAGACAAAAAAAGAGAAGAATAGCAGAACAGTTAGTAGAAGACCATATTGACAGAACAAAGAAAGATTGGTAAGAATTGATTTATCTGCATAGTTGACTGTTTATTTATTCATTCATGTTCTAGGGAGGTTGGGAGGTGCTCGGGAGGACTGTTGTCCTCAGAGGTTCAAGTGAGAGCTTGAACACAGGAAGTTGTAGCTTCCATTTGGTTGCAGCCAGAGAAACCAGGGTGGCAAGGTGGTGCAAGGGAGAACAAGTGTTCTCTGTTATATAGGTTGGAGCCTGTGTAACTGGAAGTTGGTGCTTTCATCCAGTTGGTGCTGGAACATTAAGGGAGTTGGTGCTTCCTTCTAGTGGGTGCTAGAGAAACCAAAGAGTTGGTGCTCTCAAACAAGTTGCAGCTTGTAAAACAGAGGTAACAGCCTCACATTGAGTTGGTGCTCAATTATAGATGA
>ML828296.1:42271-59881 GCA_009831015.1 Picea engelmannii
GTTGCAGGGAAGTTACCACCACACCTATCCCACCGGGAGAAAAGAAGAATCATTCAACAAAGTGCTCGGTATAGCTGGATAAGTGGGTGTCTTTTCCACACAGGACTTGATCAAGAAATCCGAAGGTGCATTAGAGAATATGAAGTTTATGATCTACTAAAAGCTTGTCATGATGGCCCTTGTGGAGGGCATTTTTCTGATAAAATAACAACACATAAAATTCACAGGATGGGGTATTATTGGCCCTCACTCTTTAAAGATGCAAAGAAATATGTTTGGGCCTGTGATAGCTGTCAAAGAATGGGCCAACCTAATCATAGATATGAAATGCCATTAAACCCCCAGATAGTACTCGAACCATTCGAAAGATGAGCCTTAGACTTTGTAGGACCCATTAACCCCCCATCCAATCAAAAAGTTTACATAGTGGTCTACATAGATTACATGACCAAATGGGTGGAAGCTAAATCACTCCATAGAGAGACTGAAGAAGCAGTTCTAGATTTCCTATTTGAAGACATCTTCATCAGATTTGGAGTGCCGATAGAATTAGTTACAGATGGGGGACCTCCTTTCACTTCTCGTGGTTTTAAAGCCACCCTTCAAAAATATCATATTCAACATAGAATGACTACAACATACCACCCCCAAGCTAATGGACAGGTGGAAAACACAAATAAAGTAATAGAATCCATTCTCACAAAAACAGTGAAGGAAAACAGAAAGGATTGGTCTCACAGGCTCCCTGAAGCATTATGGGCCTACATAACTACCTGGAGAAATACTACATGATTCTCTCCCTAGGAATTAGTTTATGGAAAAAGTGTCATCTTTCCTATGGAATTTGAAATCAAAACCTTAAGGACTGCTTTAGCTGTCAACCTTGATTTGACCGATGCACAGACAGTCAGGTTGCAACAGCTTAATGAATTGGATGAAAAAAGACTAGATGCCATTCATTAGACAACTATGATTCAACAACAAAGATCAAAATGGCATGACAAAACTATCAAGCATAAGCAATTCCAAAAAGGTAATTGGGCCTTACTGTATGATTCTCGGTTTAAATAATTTCAAGGGAAACTACACACAAGATGGCTTGGACCTTACGAAGTGGACACTGTTTTCCCCAATGGAACAGTAAGGCTCCTCACAATCGATGACTCTAAAACACCGTTACTTGTAAATGGTCATCGGCTCCATCTGTACTAGTTCCTTATTTCCAAAAAAGATTTTAAGGCCACATGTGTGGCAGACTCTCATTACCTCGTTTTAGAGGGGCCTCCTACCCCTCATTGCAATTAATTCTTTTTAAATTAATTTCTTTAGTATTAGATTAGATTTTGTTTACTAATAATCCCTGTCAAGAAATACCATGTTACAATTGATTTTTGCAGATTCTCGATCAAAGCAAAGGCCTACCAAGAAAGGACGATCTTACTTCAAGAAGATCCAAGCTTCATCTTATAAAACACTACTTCCATTTTTCCCCATTTCTGAAACACCAATGTTCAACAATTTTTCACCTTTTTTTCTATTGCTGAAACACCACTGTTCAACAACTTTTCGCCTTTTTCCCCCATTGCTGAAACACCATTGTTCCGCAACTTTTAGCCTTTTTCCCATTGCTGAAACACCATTGTTCCACAACTTTTTGCCTTTTCCTCCATTGCCGAAACACCACTGTTCAACAATTTTTCGTCTTTTTCTCCATTGCTGAAACACCACTGTTCAACAACTTTTCACCTTTTTTTCCCCATTGCTGAAACACCACCGTTCCACAACTTTTCGCCTTTTTCCCATTGCTGAAACACCATTGTTCCACAACTTTTTGCCTTTTTCTCCATTGCCGAAACACCACTGTTAAGCAATTTTTCACCCTTCTCCATGTTGCTGAAACACCACTACTCAGCAACATGTCGCCACTGCTGAAACACCACTTCCTCAGCGGTATTCTGCAACATCACTCTTCATCAAACATTTCACTATTCTTTCCCTGTTGCTGAAACACCAACTTTTCAGCATTCCCTGTCAATAAGCTCTTGCGCTCTCATACTACATTTTGTCCCTCCACTAAACAAATCCTTGATACAATTTCTCTAACAAATCAAAATTCTCCCCCATGGCTACTGCAGAACTATTATGGACATGCACTATATTTTGTTTGAAGTACGAATCAAAAGGTAAAGATGAGGTATGTAACCTTTATATATAAATACAATTGAACTATAGTTAATGAGAAGATTCCAACTCATTATTACCACTCATGTAAAATCATTATTTTAGTCGTACTTGAGGGGGGGGGGGGATATCGAAATATTATACCATCATTTCACACGAACCAACCACCGTCATTCTTTTTTCCATCATTTCGTTTGTTTCACCACCATTTGCATGCCTTCACCCGAAAAACTCACTCTGCACAGAAGCAGTTACTCGACTCTCTGACGATGCATTTTACTGAGCTGTTAGCTATGGGAGGCCCTATTATACGGTACAAACCTGCCACGACAGCCCTTTTAGAACTATATCCAGAAGTCTATCAAATTTTTCTGCAGGCAGGATGGCTGGTTATTTTCAGAGGCTCCAGGGATTTGATCAACAACAGGTTCTTCAATTTGCTCAAAATATCCAGGAAGATCATTCCATTGTTCAAGGGGTTTAGATTCCAATTACAGAGGAGGATATAGAACAGGTTTCGGGTCTCCCTGCCAATGGCATTCGCTGGTTCAGCCGCAAACATATCATCCTTAATGCCCAGCAGGATTTCCTCTTTCCAGGGGAACAAATTGAGCCTAAAGGCCGGGGTGTCCGACTTAGCTCGTTGCCACCTCCTTGGCCAAAAGTTGTGGAGTTTGTCAAGCACTACCTTACCTGTGAAGGCTAATACCAGGTAGTCTACCAGTACGATTTTGTCCTGTTGTCTCATTTACGACATGCTAGATTGGTGAACATTCCTTATTATCTTCTCGGATGTCTTAAAAATATGTCGCATTACTGTAAGAAGGCTAAAAATCCCTCCCTTTCCCTCACCCATCACCGTCTCGCTCAACTACTTATTCAAAAGGGTTTTGCCCAACAAAACCCTCTTCTAAACAACCCACACATAGATCCCCAAGAAGCTGTTGAATATCCTGAAAATCTTCAGGAATAACAACCACAAAACCCTCCAGACCCTCCAGAAGTACCTAACAGTCCGCCTACAGACCCAATCAATCCAATTAACCTTCCTACCATACCAAGCCCGCCCCACATCTTACCAGAATCATCCACTCCTACCGTTCATATCCTTAGCGATGATTCTGGACTAGACAACTCTCCCTATCCCATCACTGAGGAAAAACCCCCACGCAAACGAAAGAAAATTCCTCTTTTTCCACCCTTTTTACAAAGAAAACGAACAAGGACCTCAACAAGAGCAGCCACTACTGCCAGTGCCCCAAACCCCCAACCCATCCGGCTAAAACCCCGTACACTTCCAACCTCCCAAATTCCAGAATTTTTACCTATTCCACCCACGGGCACTGAAACACAAGAACCAGAGGCCCAGTGTGTTGCGACATCATCCTTTTCAAATCAAGTAGTTGAAACACAAGAACCAGCTACTCATCAAGTAGCTGAAACACAAGAACCAACTACTCATTCAGTAGCTGAAACACAAGAACCAACTACTCATTCAGTAGCTGAAACACAAGAACTAGCTACAGCTGAAACACAAGAACCAGCTGCTGATATTATTACCAAGATACAGGAATCAGATGCCCAGGGTGCTAAAACATTACTTTCTCTACATCAAGAAGCTGAAATACAAGAATCAGTTGCCGATCCTATAGCCGCTCCAAAAGAACCACCTAGTGCGGCTGTGACTGTTACACAAGAACCAGTCACCCCTCTTCCAGAACCAACAATGGCCTCTGTCTTACAAGAAAATGAGTTCCTAAGGTATGAACTGGAAGCCTACAAGAAAGAGCTAGTTATGGTAAAGGAAGCCCACGAGAAGGAACTTAAATTGTACACCCTAGCTCGCATAGCGACCATGACAGAGGAAAATACAACAGAGAATCAATGTAGAGAGTATATGTGCAGTCAATGTGGGGACATCTATTATCAAGCAGGCTACAAAGTAATTCAAATTCCAATGCCAGGAGCTTCCCCTGCACCTACGACTTTTGCAGTCAAAGAAGAAAACCCTGCTGTTAAACAAGAACCAACAAGACCTTCCAAAATTAAAAATGAACCCTGGCCTACAACAATTGTCAAATATGAAGCCCCTGTTTTTGTTAATAAAGCTATACAAACATTGCCTATTGATGAATCTTACCCTCCTAGCCAGATCAATACCCACACCCTTGTGGAACAAGCCACTCAGACCCTACCTCAGCATATCACTTGTGATGCTGAAACACAAACTCAACCATGGGATGAACAGGCAATAATGGACAAATGGAAAAATGAGTCTGCTGTTACACAGGACAAAATCCTGCAGGAGCACAGACTACTCTGTCTAAACCATATCTATTCAAAATGGGAAGCTTTGGAGCAAACACGACAGGAATCCCGTGCCCTTAAGAAATAGAATAAAGAGCTAAAAGGCAAATTGCTCCTGATGTTTGACTTGGCACAAAAGTTGTTGGCTGCAAGGAAACCATCCTGCAATTACTCTTTGTTCCTCATGGAATGACTTACAATTTTTCAGATTAACTCAATCAAAGAAGGTAGACCCCATGCAGTGTTAAATCCAGCAGATTTTGTTAGAACCTTTGCAGAAGCCTCTGCTATAGATCAACACCTCCTCTGTGAGGTATATCTTCATAATGAGGCCATCCCTGAGAAATGACAGCTTAATCTTAACCCTCTTGTTGGTGATATCCAGATTCGGGCACTCACCTCCTTCCTTAACAATCAGATCATATGGCATAATGAATTCCTAGCTGCCAAGCATAACGAGGATAACCGCCTTCTCTGGATATGGCTAGAACCACAAAATACTGCCACCTTTGTTGCAGAGTATTATCAGTTTTTGAAGAAACCAGGGATGACTCAATACATTTGACAACTATAGACAACAGTGCTTCAGGATTGTCAACAGTTCATTAAATCCACAGAGATTGTTTCCCTACAAGCAAATAACATGTTTTGGCAACAATCTGCTGAGAAAAGACAGGAACACAATCCCTTTAGCCCCACTAATCTTGAGACATCAATCTCTAGGGTACCTAGCTACATCAAATGTGTTCAACAATGTGCTGAAAGATGGATAGGTTATCAGTTTCATTTTCCTATTCTGTGGATACCAGCAGAGAAATATCAAGTTCATCATAAGTTTCCCAAGAAGGCCGAAACAACAGCTTGGCAAAGGCTACAACGCGTTCAAGGATTCAGAGCTCCAACAGACAACACTTTCCACAACTACTGCTTAAGTAACTTGCACGCTCAGAGTCGGTATTCATATTCTGATTCAGATCGAAGTTTCCTGAGGACATGCAACCTCTTAAGTTGGGGGGGATGTTAGGACCCTATAATGTACCTTTTTTTTCACACTTTTTTGTGCTGAAGATTCCTACTTGGGGAATAGGGTCCTGTTCTCTATTAAGAGATAGTTAGCCTTCAGTGTGTGTCAATCATTTTAATTAGTAATGAGTTCATGAAAGTGTGATGATCGGAAACAGGTGATGAAGATTCCTGCTTGGGGAATAGGGTCATGTTCTCTGTTACATAATAGTTGGTCTTTCCTTTTGCAGTGTCCTAAAAGATTTCTTTTCTAAGTTGTTATCTCTTAATGTAATCCATGATTCTTTGGATAATTGTTTCTTTAAACTTGAACTCTGTAATAGGTAGGTTGCTTTTCTGTAATTCAAAGTAGAACTTCAGTTTGTTTAAGGCAAGGTGTGATTAATGTATTTTTACTACAACTTTAGATTGCTTTTGAGATTGAGCATATACAGTGTGTGATTACCTTTGAAATAAACAGACTTCCCTGGGTTAACAATTTATGTAGCACTTGATTGTTTAGTTAAATAAGCAATTATAGTGACCAACACTTAGGATAAAATCTCATAGGAAGAGATATTAGTACATTTTGAACTATTATAGATTCTTCAATTTATTCTCCCAATCCTATGATTGCATTCACTGTTTCATCGACTCATAAGAAGTAAGCTGCAGTATTCTCATCTTCCTTCATCTTTAGTTGTTCAAATTGACCTCTGTAAGTTTGAAGTTTTGTTGTTTTGACTTTTGAATCTCCTTCATAAATATTTTGAAGTTTGTCCCAAATTTCTTTAGCGGATTTACAATGTACAACTTTGGTATATATCGATTCACTAAGACCATTCATAAGTGCATTTGTGTCTTTGGAATTATTTTGACTGAGTTTCATTGTTTTTTCACTTGTTGGCGGAACTGCTGGTTCTTTGTATCAATCTACTATTGATTGCCAAATTTCAAATCCCTGTGTCTGTATATATGTTTTCATCCTTCTGCTCCAAAATGCATACTTTTTTCCATCAAACTGTGGTATTCTATTTTTATACATGTTGTTGCTCTCCATGATCTACCTTTCAGTGGTTAAACTGATTTTTGAAGGAATCTGCTTTGATATCAATTGTTGGATTATTGAGTGGGGGGGGGGTGTGAATCAGTAATAGAAAAATCTAATCCTTTTTAACCATAAAATGCAAGTGTTATATCAATGTAGCATTATCATCCAATAGTTTCAGAGTAAATAAACAATGGACAAATGATAAATCATACACATACACAGTACACCGATGTTTTTACGTGGAAACCCAAAGCGGGAGAAAACACCTGAATGATTTTTCTAAATGTCTTTAAGAATTACATTCATTGGAAGCACCAACTTCCTTTGTTTTCCAGCTACAACTGGAAGGAGGCCCCAACCCCCTAGTTTCTCAAGCTACAACCCGAGGGAAGATCCAACTCGCCAATTCTCTGGCTACAACCAGAAGGAGGATACAACCCCCTATGTTCTCCGACTAAAACTGGAAGGTGGATACAACCACCTGCCCTTGCCCCGTTCAACCACCCTGTCGTAGAACTAGAATAATGAAACCACTGTCACACTATCACTGTGAGATATACTGTTGTAAACCTGTACCAATCAACCTGAACCAAACAACCTGTACCATAAACAAGTGCATCAACCATGCACCAATATGTACCTCAACCTGTACCATCAACGAGTGCATCAACCATGCACCAACTATGTACAAATAATGCATCAAATACACATAAAATATGACTCATCAATATGTACCAACATCATCAACTATAATCCTCATGTATGTGCCAACTCATCAACTACTTGTCTCAACCATGTACCCAACATGTAACTCAACCAAAATCCCTTATCAATTTCATCACTCAAATATGATTTGTAACTCTGTAATAGACTTGGTGTATATGATCACATAACTGCAAACCTTCCTTAAATTTAACAACAAGAGATTAACATTTTCACAAACTTTACTTTAGTCTCACATGACTAATTTTGGATTAGTCAACAACCCTAACTTGAAATAATCATAACTATGTACCTGTAATGAATAAAAATATGAAAATAGTGCACAATGTTCTTCAATGTCTTTTATGCAATCCCTCCAGTTTTCACTACTTGGAACTTCTCAGAAAATGAGTTTTAGCAAAAATGACATACCTTGTTTAATTCTGGCTTATTCTAGAGAGTGAACTTGTAGAGCGTGCCCCGCATGGAATATTTGTTGTATGGATATGAAAATTGCACAAAGAATACTAGAGGATGTATTGTAACCAAAACATTTGGTCTTACTAAATTTGGATCTATTATGAATAAGTTATGAGATTTTTACCCGGAACACTTGTTTTAGACTAGTTTTAGGACTAGTCACAAACCATATTTTCCACGCCAAAAATACAACGACCCACAAGATAAAAATTTTATCACATCTACTTGGATATGTTTCCTCAACGACCTCCATATTTCGTGGTCTGAATCATTCTAGAAAAGAAGTTATTGTGAAAATGGTGAGATGACATGTAAATAAGATACCTTAGAAAACATCATCAAAATAATTTATCCTCCCTTGAATTTTGGTCTTCTTTACTTCACCTTTCCTCTGAAATTCGCCTTAGATATCCTTTGGTTACATCAGTCACTTGTATATATTCAATATGCTCAAGTGTGATTAAAGTGAGATACCCTTGCCTCTTATTTATACTTTTATGGAGCTTCCTCAAGGGGTTACCTTCTAACCATCTTAAACCACTCTTCTTATTTTAGGGCTAACCCACTTCTAACCACTTGTCCACTTAGTAATTTCTCCATTAACTTTATTATTTAAATAATTTATTTTGTATCCACTTTTACGTATAGTACACTCATCACTTCACTTTATTATTTAAATAATTTCTTCTTTGCACCCACTTTGACTACTTTGACCTTTTGGGGCTTCTCGATGACTCATGAGGGTTCTCCAACTTCACATGGCCATAAATCTCTAACTGTGAGGAGTTATGTGATGTTCCACATACCACCAGAAATGACATGACATGTACTATCCATCCGAAATAGTCTTACTTTCAAATATATTAAAACTCATACCATTATACATCAAACAAACTTGGGTCCATTACCCAAACCTTTGTGCTACCGAAATTCACTACTAGACTTTCTTTAAGGGTTGACATCAATGAAAACCAACCCAAATAATCAACACTTTCCTCCATACATTGATTCAAATGGACTTATTTTTAATGAGATATGATATCCATTAGCCTAAGAAAATTCCACTAAGTGGATATAATATTCCCACTTTGATGGATCTTCCATCACATACATTCTAAGCATGTCCTCAATTAACTTGTTAGTCCTTTTTGTTTTCCCATCTAACTCTGTGTGATATGTTGTAATGAGATTTGGATTTGTCTCAAAGATTTTGAACAAACCCTTCCAAAAATTGGAAGTAAACTTTGAATATATTTATAAAAAAATTGCCTTAGGCACTCCATGTAGCCTAGAAACTTCTTTCATATAAATCTTTGCAATATTTATTTCCTTGTATGTTGTCTTTACAAGAAAAAAATGTGTTTCCTTAGTTAATTTATCCACCAACACCATGAAGTAATCATGTTGCTTCACTATTTTGGGCAATTTTGTAATAAAATCCACAGTAAAAAAATTCCACTTCCATTCCAGAATGGACAATGGTTGCAACAGCCCCGCTGGATGTCTATATCCAGTCTTTACTTTTTGACACTCTGGACATTTGGCTATGTAATTAGTCATTTCTTTCTTCATCCATGGCCAAAAGTATTGGATTTTTACAACTACAATTGTCTTCTAATATCCTAGGTTCCCGACATATGGCACATTGTGCATTTCCTTTTGCATTGCATTTTTCATCTCATTGGATTTCGACACGTATATTTTTCCTTTGTACATGAGGATTCCATCTTCTTTAAGCTCATAAAAATTAAATTTCTGTTGAAAAATCATCTTGTTGTAATGTTTCTTTTATTTTTAAATATTGTTGATCTGAATTTTCCACTGCAATGATTTGATCTTTTATATCAGTCCTGTGCATGTCGATGGTTGAAATATGCACTTCATAAGCTCTCCTGCTGAGTGCATCAACCACTTGATTTTCCTTTCCCTTTATATGCTTAATTTTAAAGTCACATTCACTTAGAAATTCAAACCATTTAATTTGTCTAGAATTTAATGTTGGCTTTCCATACAAATGCTTCCGACCAAAATGGTCTATCTTTAGTTCAAATTTCCTCCCCATGAGGTAATGTCTCCGCATTTTCAATGCATGTACAATTGTTACTAATTCTAGATCGTGGGTAGCATAATTATTCTCATGCTCTTTTAATTTTTTGGACTCGTAGCATACCACATGATCCTTTTGATTGATAATTCCACCGAGTCCTTCCTTGCATGCATCAATGTAGAAAACAAAATCTTCATACGGATCTGCAATCTTCAATATCGACGCACTTGTAAAAATATTTTTCATCTACTAAAAGCTCTCTTCACACTTGGGAGTCCATTCAAACTTCACTCCCTTCCTTTGCAAATAAGTGACTGGACTTGCAATATTTGAGAATCCTTTTATGAATCTTCGGTAATAACCAACAAGACCCATGAATGATCTGGATTTTGTAAAATTTCTTGGCACTGAACATCCTCTAATGGCCTCTATCTTCTCGGGATCCACTTGATGGAGAAATTTATGTTTTCAACACACTAGTTTAGTAGGAGTTAACTAACTAGTTCTATTTTAGACTTTCTATTTAGACAATCACTATTATGCATGCATGCATTCCCAAGGAAAATTAATTGCTTGATTGATTTTCTTAATTATGGAATTTTCTGCCCTATATATGAGTGTATTCCACTCATCATTGTATCATATTGATCATCATATATATCAATCATTATTCATTGATCACCTCATTGGAGTAGTGTGAATATATTTTATCATTCTTCCATATTGAATCTCTTATTATTTCTTGATAAGATTTGTTTGTACTTGATTTAGCTAGATCTCCTATGCAGGTTTCGATAAAACATTGACATGGTATCAAAGCTACGTTGCTTGGAGAAAGATAGACAAGCCAGAGAATAAGAAAAATCAGAGTTTCGGTGAGAAAAATCTGTGGTTGTACATTTCTGAAGTGATTTCTCCCAAAATATTAATTTTCCGAGGAAACGACCCGCAAAAGAAGTAAATAAACCCATTCTGCAAGTGGGTTTTCAGTTGTTTGGTGAAATTCCTCACCGTTTTCTCAAAAAGGAAGCTGAAAGATCGCCTCCTGAAACTGATATAATTTTTTCATTTAAAGTGTCCATTTTTCAATGATTTCTCCCAAAATATTAACTTTTTGAGGAAACGACCCACGTAAGAAGTAAATCGACCCATTCTGCAAGTGGGTTTTCAACCCTTTGGAGAAATTCCTCACTGTTTGATAAAAAACGAAGCTGAAATATTTCTTGCTGAAACTGATACAGATTTTTCATTTGATGTGCCCTTTCTGCAGTGATTTCTCAGTTTCATTTGCAGATTGAGGGTAAATTTGAGGGGTTCTCAGACACAGTGGGAGAGATGGATATGACACCTATTATAAATTCAAACTTGGTGGTAATGCTCACATAATACAATTATTTTGATTGGAAGCCCATGGATGAATTCCAACTCAGAAGGAGAGGAATGTATAATTTGACGATGGGGACAGAAACAATACCTACATCAACAATTGAGAAGACAAGATGAGTGAACTGAAAGGATTAGGCCATAGGACTTCTTCTTAAATTAATTTCATATGATTTATGGTTTCATGTTTCCGCATGCAAGACTCCAAACATGATTTGGCCCACTTTGGAAAGTCTCTTTGGAAAGAAGGATCAGATGAGAGGTCATATGGTTAAGGTAGAGTTGAATAACTTGGCTCCTAAAAGTTTTGATAATATACAATACTTCTTTACCAAGTTTAAATATTTAATATTGAGCTTGACATCTTTTGGAATTGATAAATCTAAACAATTGGACCAACTTACTCTAACAATCTTCGCTAAGCTAGGACCAAAATATGTTGTCTATGTTTCCACTTTCCATTATGAATGATATCTCATGTGAACAAATTGGAATATGCATACCATAGATCAATTCGTTGATTCTATCACACATGAGCAGAGAAAACTCATTCAGATGGGCCTAATCAAGGATCCCAAATCACATGCACTCACTATGCATGATGGAAAATTATCATTCAAACAGAACAGAAAGGAAAAACAAAATAAGAAGGAGGGATATTCCAAACCCTTCAATGATTCTTCAATTTTGAAAGACTCTTCACATTCCAGGAAGAAAAAGAATATAAAGCAATGCACTTATTGCAGTAAACCAAATCATGAAGAATCCACATGCATGGAGAAGCAAAATGATATCATGGCATATGTACTTCAACATAAAAACCTTGGAAACTTCATTCCAAAAAGAGTCAAGAAGCAAAAGGAAGAAGATCCTACTCCTAAGAAATGTAATCATCATGTTTTTGTTGCAATTAATTCCTCATATGATTCATGGATTATATATTCTGGCTCATCACATCATATGACATCAAAAGAGGAAGTTTCCACTTCTTTGAGTTCATGCTCAAGACCCCCTATTCTCATGGGGGATGATACTCCAATAACAATAACATGAGAGGAGAGAGGGGAGCTCCCTAATGACAGTTTTGAGAATTTTTTACATGTTCCAAAGCTTTCTATGAATCCGCTCTCAGTTTATCGAATTAATCAGAAAGGTAAAAATGTTGAATTTACATCAGATTCAATTTCCCTACTTGATTTGCATGACAATTCAATTATTGCAATTGGTGAGGTGGATCACAAATCAAGGTTGTATAAATTCACAAAGTTTGTTGACGATGACTCTTCTTTTCTACTTACACATAAGGATATTACTTTGCATGCGCCTCCAGTGCAACATGCAAATACTCTTATGCTTCCATCAGTTTCAGACATCAAAGATGATTCCATACACTTAGATCTTGTACATGGAAATAAGGAGGTAGTACATCTAGATAAGAAGCAACCGTCGAAGCTTCAACATATTCCAAAGGGGGCACATTCCACACTTCAAGAAATAAGTGTCCTTGCAGGGAATCCATTGGATTCGAGGAGGACTCGATCTCATCATGATAATCCTTCTCATGTACTTTCAACTTCTAAACCTGTGATTCCCATGCATTTCTATATGATTCAATCTTTCGATCCACATACCCACAATGACGCTGTGGGCAATCCATTATTGAAAACATATATGCATGAGGAGTAGGACTCACTCCTAGAGAATCAAACTTGGAATCTGGTTCCACTTCCACCATAAATGAATATTTTCAGGTGCAGATGGGTCCACAGGACCAAGAGATACAAGGCTAGACAGGTTGCCAAAGGACTTCATCAGATCCATAAATATTTCTACATATTCACGAAGAATTTCAGTGAGTAGAAGTATCAGACTTTGTGGGATCGTCTTGGAGTGAAGAATACAGTTGTCTAGCAACTGCCTTTTCTTCTTTTGATGCATTGTCTTTTGAGGGGGGGTTTTGTTCCCACGTGGTTCTCCCTCTTCCCTCATTTTTATTCAGTGTTCATTAGTTTCATTGTAAATGAATACCTAATATGGCCTAGTTGTTGAGACTCATTTTTACTCCGTAGTGATGTTCATGGGGGGTGCTGGAGAAATTTCTATTTTTGACACACTAGTTTAGTAGGAGTTAACTGACTAGTTCTATTTTAGACCTTCTATTTAGACCATCACTATTATGCATGCATTCCTAAGGAACACTATCTGTTTGATTGTTTTTCTTAATTATGGAATGTTCTGCCTTATATATGAGTGTATTCCACTCATTCATTGTATCATATTGATCATCATATGTGTCAATCATCATTCATTGATCACCTCATTGGAGTAGTGTGAATATATTTTCTCATTCTTCCATATTGAATCTCTCGTCCTTTCTTCATAAGATTTGTTTGTACTTTCTTTAGCTAGATCTCCTATGTAGGTTTCGATGAAACATTGACACCACTACTATCCCTTCTGTTGAAATTATATGCCCCAAGTAGTGAATCTTCTTTTGATAAAAGATGCACTTACTTAGCTTAACATACAATTTGTGTTCCCTTAAAATTTGCAACACCATTCTCAAATGTTTCTCATGTTCCTCTTATGACTTATAGTAGAAAATTATATCATCTAGGAACATAATCATAAACTTATCCAGGTATTCCCTGAACACTCCATTCATCAGGCACATGTAAACAAATGGAGCATTTGATAGTAAAAATGGTACTACTATGAATTAATAATGTCCATATCTTATCCTGAATGTTGTTTTGTTAATATATTTTTCCTTTATCCTCACTTGATCATAGTCTGATCTCAAGTCAATCTTGGAAAATATTCTTCCGCCTTTCAACTGATCGATTTTATCCTCACTTGTTAATATATTTTTCCTTTATCCTTGAAAAATGATATTTATTCTTTAAGGTGACCTTATTTAGTTGTCTAAAATCAATACACAACCTTAAGTTTCCATATTTCTTCTTCATAAAAAGAACTGGGGAACCTCAAAGTGACACACTTGGGTGTATATACCCCTTTCTTAACAATTCTTCAAGTTTCATTTATAACTCCTTCAACTCTGGTGTGCCCATTTTGTAAGGTGTCTTGGACACTAGGGAAACTCCTGACACCAAATCAATAGAAAATCAATGTCTCTCTTTGGTGGAAATCCTGGGATCTCCCTAAAAACATCTTCAAAATCCCTCAAGACTGGATGATTTTCAATGATTTCCATTTTATCTTTGGCTGACTCTTTCATGTGGGCTGCAAAAATATGACATCCCTTCCTAAAACTCTTTTTCAACTACATAGCTGAAATTTCTCTAAAAACTACAACTCTTGGAATGCCTCGAATCTTTCCTTGTTTTCCTTATTCATCAAGACATGATTGTCTTGTTGTAACAATCTAGGAAAACATGGTGTTTTTCCAACCAATCCATGCCAATTAAACAATCATATGAACCCAATGGTACGATCTTTACATCTACCTTTGTACTGAGTCCATTCATGTCTATTTGAAAATCTTTAACTAGCTCATTGATTTTCCTCTTATCTCTCGTGGCTAACTGAAATAACCAAGATTTCTTATGCTTACTCCTTTGCAAGTGGAATATTTCAACAATGTTATAGTTTATGTAACTATGACTAGCTCCAGAATCAATTAAAATTGCTATGGGCTGGTTATCAATCTTACCTTCCACTTCAATCATGGGGAATTGATATTCTTCTTTCTTGTTTTCCAAGGTTGCATAAATTCTTGGCATGTTTCCTCCCATATATTCAATTGTTTAGCCTCCTGAATGTCGTGGATAGTCCTCATTATTTCTCCTTTGTGAGTGCAGTCCCTAGATAAGTGATTTCCCTCACATCCTCAACATTGTACAGGTTGTTGCCTTGGCCTTTTCCCAAATGAATCTACAACTTTGTACTCATTTTGGGTTGACTGACCTTGTTGATTTGCTTGGGAGTTGTTCTTGAAAAAGGGTGGCTTAAAAAATTTATGCCTTTGATCTTTTTCCCTTTCGTCTTGTCATTTCAAGATTTTTGGAAAACTGGCCTTCCTCTGCTTTGCTCATAAAGATGCTTTACTCTCCTTATGGCTTCCTCCAAAGTTTTGGGGTTATCATATTGAATATTATCACTATAGAAGGAGGGTAACCCACTTAGAAACCTTTGTATTTTGACTTTCTCATCCTTTATGAAGTCCACATACTTGAACAACTAAAAAAATCGTCTCATATTTATCCATTGTCATGGTTTCCAATTTGAGTTCAAAGATCTCTTTCATCTTCCTTTCATAATAATGCTTGGACAATCATTTCTCTTCAAAATATCCTTTGAACTGTCTCCATGAGATATTCTTCTCATCAAGGTGTGTGGCTTGCTTAAGTTGATAATACCACATGGTTTCCTTTCCTTGTAAGTGGTAGGGTGCAATTCTAGATTTTACCCTTGAGGGGCAATCATGTAGCCGGAAATATTTCTTCATTTCCAACATCGAGGCCTCGACCTCTTCCCCTTTCATGTGCTCACCATTGAAAGTTGGTGGCTTGATTTTCTCGAGTTCACCTTACACGATGTCTGTCTCATGTCTTCTTCTTTGCCTCCAGAAAGGAGACACACTTGGGCTGCTCCTTGGCCCTTAACTTGCATGATTTCTTCTAGTATATTTCCTTGGTGAATGATGGTGCCTACTAATGTTTCTTGAATGTTTTTCATTTTCATGATCATCCCTTTTTCTTTGGGATCTAGATGTTGACACTTTTCTAGCACTCGTTGCTTGATTGGTGCTAGAGTCTTTGTTGACTTTCTTGTGCAACATATTTAAGCTTTGAAGTTTCTCCTTTTGAGCCTTCATAATCCTTTCATTGTCTTATCCATATCTCTACACTTCCTTATGAACGCTTCTCATGGTTACATGCTCCTTCCTGCCTCATCTTCCACTAGACTCTGTCTCAACATTCCCCATGCTGACATGCAAACCTATGATCTCTTCCTCATGGTTGTTATATCCCTGAGCATCTTCCATAACTCCAGTCCTCATATAAGAACCAAGTTTCTTTTCTACACCTCTAATTCTGCAAGAAATGTGCATGTAATAATTATTGTTAGAACATGCATAGCATAAAACATCTCATCAATTAAAATACTGGTTATTATTTATCCCAATTTATGAAATACACGATGCATCAAATAAAAATATGATTCATGTTGGCCCTTGACCAAGTTTTGGGAGATCCTTGGTCAAGTTGACTTATTTTGGGACTTCGAAAACCTGTCGAAGGAGGAGCGCAAAATGAAGCAGAGATCGTGGGATCTCGACCCTTTTTGGGTCCTTTTTGGGATTTGGGATTATGTAACGGGTATGGGAATGTCGGCCCATGGGTTTACCCATGTTTAGGCCTATTTTGTAAAAACATATATAGAAGACTAGGTGATGTAATGAGAAGAGGTCATAAGGAATAGCTAAGTGCTAGAGTTGGATCTATGTGATCAAGATTGTAAAGTGCTTTGTGCATACTGTGTGAGACTTGTAGAGCTACGTGCAAGTAATTGTAAGAAGGCTTGGTGCTTTACCCTAGCGCAAAGAAGGAGGATCTGGCAGAGTGCACGCAGATTTCCTGTCTTATGCGGAGTGCGCACAGATTTCCTGTCTTATGTGGAGTAGGATTTTGATGCTATGTGCCTGTAAGAAGCTTGAAAAAGATAATAAAGAAGACGAGTTGGTGGACGTAGCCCCAGGGTGGGGGTGAACCACGTATATGTTGTGTTGCTCTGCTTTGTGCAATGTGTTTATGTGTTTATGTCCTTACTTGCTAAGTGCTTTGATATAAATAGATAGATCTGTTTATGCTTTGTGCTAATAATGTATATGGATGTTAGATCTAACTTATATGAATGCGCTAGTACCTGAATCTGTTAGATCTAACCTACTTCTCTATGATAAGTGCTTAGATACATCAAATCTGAATGAACGATGCGATGCTTTGTTTTATCTGTGGAGTAGATAATGGTTAAATATTGATGAACTGTCGGTGCTAAGTGCTCTGTTAAGTATTACAATCACATATCTGTGTCCCAGCTAAGATTGCAGACACCTGAGTCCTACAACCACCCCTACCTCTACCTCGAGTGAGACTTCATCTGTTTTTTTGGTGTTGCCGAAAGGGCTGGTAGTTAGGGTTTTGTTGGTGCGTTGTTGTAGCATTGAACCCTGGGTTTGCCCCTGTGCCAACAATTCCTTAGATGCATTCCTCTCTGAAACATATTTCCAATGGATATACTCATGCTTCATTCTGAGTTTTGAGAGAAAAGTTACAACATTTACAAGTTGCAATTTCCACTCTTTTACTGCTACAAAAATCTCTTTTATCACTTTCTAAGAAATTTTAGTACCCAATTCAAAATTTTGGGTTGACATATGTATTCTACTCAATAAATTTCTAGCAATTATTAATTTGCTCAAATTTGAGCT
>ML828297.1:0-22441 GCA_009831015.1 Picea engelmannii
GGGCTAGATATTTGGCTATGTCCTTCTTCAATCCCGGCCAATAAAATTGCTTCCGGGTGGCAGTAATCATTTTCTGGTATCCTGGGTGACCAGTGTAGGGTCTTTTGTGTAATTCATCCATGATGAACCTCTTCAAGTCGTCATAATTGGGGATGTACAGTCTATCTTTGTAAGTGAGCAGGCCTCCTTCGGTTGTCTGATAGCCTTCATACTTTGCTCCAGCGGGTTCTTGTTGTAGGTACAGGGTCACCTTTTAGACGAAGGGATCTATTTCTTGTGCCTCTTTGACTCTGTTCTTGACATCTGTCTCATAGGTACTCACCGCTTCCAGGTGAATCGTTCTCATGCTTCTGCTAAGGGCATCGGCCACCCTATTCTCCTTCCCTTTGATGTGTTTGATTTCAAAATCAAATTCGCTAAGGAGGGCCATCCATCTAGCTTGTCTATCATTAAGCTTGGGTTGATCAAACAGATACCGTAATCCACAGTGATCTATCATAAGCACAAATTTCCTTCCCAGGAGGTAATGCCTCCACATTTTTAAGGCATGCACTATGGTAACCAATTCTAGATCATGAGTCACATAGTTGACCTCATTTTTATTCAATTTTTGGGATTCATAGCAGATCACCTTTCCCTCCTACATAAGGACTCCTCTGAGCCCTTCTTTACAGGCATCTGTGCACACAAGGAAGTCAGCTTATGAGTCAGCAATTTTCAACACGGGTGCATGGGTTAGTAGATGTTTCAAGGTTTGAAATATTTCTTCACATTGTTGTGTCCACAGAAATTTTGTTCCCTTCCTCTGGAGGGCAGTGATTGGACAACCAATCTTGGAGAAATATTTTATAAATCTCCTATAGTATCCCGCCAATCCCATAAAGGATCTGATGTCTAAGACATCCTTTGGGGTAGGCCATTCCATGATAGACTTGATCTTGTCAGGATCTACTGCCACCCCTTCCTTGGACAGAACATGTCCCAAGTAGTGTATTTGCTTCTGAAAGAAGTCACACTTGCCGAATTTAGCATAGAGTTGATGCTCTCTTAGCACTTGCAGCACAAGTCTAATATTCTCTTCATGTTCTTCTCTACTCTTAGAGTAGATTAATATGTCATCAATGAAAACTAGTAAAAATTTATCTAGAAATTTACTAAGTACATTGTTCATTAAGCACATGAAAGTAGCAGGGGCGTTGGTTAACCCAAATGGTACTACCAAAAACTCATAATGACCATACCGTGTCCAGAAAGCGGTCTTATGGATGTCTTCACCCTTGATTCGAACTTGATGGTATCCTGACCTCGAGTCGATCTTTGAAAAAACAGACGCACCTCCCAACTGATCGAATAGATCATCGATCCTGAGCAAGGGGTATTTGTTGTTTATGGTTACTTTATTAAGTTGTCTGTAATCTATACACAGTCTAAGGGTGCCATCCTTCTTTTTCACAAATAGGACCGGTGCTCCCCAGGGGGACACGCTGGGTCGAATATAACCCTTATCCATAATTTCTTTCAATTGCAATTTGAGTTCAGCTAACTCAAGCATGCTCATCTGGTAGGGTGTTCTAGACACCGGCACCGCTCCTGGTGCAAGTTCTATTGAGAAGTCAATGTCTCTTCTCGGAGGTAGACCTGGTATTTCCTATGGAAACACATCTCAGTATTCTCTCAGGATAGGGTGATCTTCAGGGCTTGGATCTGCATCTTTGGTTGTTTTCAACACCTGTACTGCATATAGCGGACATCCCTTTCGGCAATACTTCCTCATTTGTAATGTTGATATTTGTCTCACCGAGACCGGTTTTCGGATCCCTTGAAGGGTTATCCTTTTTCCTTCTTCGTTCACAGACTCTAAGGTTTTATAGTAACAGTCTAGTTTGACTTTATGGGCGGCCATCCAGTCCATACCAATCAACAGATCGTATGATCCCAAGGGTAATACATTAAGGGGTGCTTGGGTGGGGGACTCACCCAACATTAATTGGCAGGCTAGTACAACCTCTACCACCTTTCTTTTGGTGCCAGTGGCTAACTGTACCAACCATGGTTTAGTTTTCTTTTGTGGCTGTAGCTTACACTTATCAACTGTTTTAGGGGCTATATAACTCAAATTTGAACCAGGGTCAATCAAAATAGATACCAGATGGTTGAAGATCATACCTTCTATTTCCACCACTGAAACTTGGTGGTCAGCTTGGTTATTATCCAAGGCTGCATATATCTTTGGAACACTCCTTGCCACATCATTGACTGTGGTAGCTTCCTGCATGTTATAAATCTTTCGAATGTTCTGTTGTCGGAGTGGACAGTCTCTCCAGAGATGATCTCCTATGCAATCCCAGCATTCCAAAGGTTTTCTCTTTCGGTTATCAATCTTCACTGGTATAGGTCCAGAAGTTTTATTTTCGTCCGCCAAGGGAAAGTTCTGCTGGAGTACACTTCGGGTTGGAAAGTTCATTCTGTGGTTCTTCTTGTAGTTTTTAAATCCCGAGGATTTGCTCCCTTTCTTCTGAAATTTTGAACCGTTCTTTTGTTTCCAGTCTCCACGAGACTCTGCCCAATGTCCATATTGTTCATGACAATATGTTGCCTTTTGTATAGTGTCTTCTAGGGTCCTTGGCTCGTCAAATTCAATTCAGTTCCGGTATTCCTTAGGTAGCCCACTGATGAAGCATTGTGCCTTCTCCTTCTCTGCTTTGATGTAGGGTACATATCTCAGTAAGTCAAGAAATTTTTTGACATACTCCTCCATAGTGAGTTGTCCCAGTTTGAGTTCATAAAACTCTTTTGCCTTCTCGTCGAAATACCTTTTCGACAAATACTTCTTCCGGAAGTACTTCTCAAACCGTTTCCAAGACAGGTCCTCCTCGCGGACCCCTTTCATATTCTTAAGGTCTTCCCACCAGATGGAAGCCTTTCCATTCAGATTGAAAGTGGCCACTCCGGCCTTCAAGTTTTCTAAGAAATCATGGACTCTGAAATATTTCTTCAGTCCAAGTAGCCAAGCCTCAGCCTCCTCTCCCTTATTTATCTCGCCATCGAAGGAGGGAGGTTTGGCCTTCCTGAATTCCTCAAATTTATGACTCTTAGAAGTCTTTTGCTTCTTCTGTTTTCTGCGAGAATAGGAACTGGTCCTACTGCTGGAAGAGCCTTCTGAATCACCAGCTTCCTTCTCAGTAGAATTATCTGGTACTGGTCCTTTACCTCTGGGGTGGACCTTTCTGGATGTTCTTCTCTCAGTGTGGCCACTGACACGACCACGATTCTGCATCTCCAGTTCATGTTGCATTTTTCGCTGTAGGTCGAATAAGCTCTGCAGTAAAACTGCATTAATTTCAGTTTTCTTTTCTTGTTCTTTCATCATCCTTTCATTATCGGCCTTGCAGCTTTGCAATTCGACCATGAGACTCCTCACAGTATCAGCGAGGCCTAGAGGGGTTCCTATTGCTCTTCTTTTGTCAGACTCTTCATCTCTGTTGTGGGAGCCTTCTCCCACCTCTTGGTAAGTCACCATTCTCTGCGTTTGTGGATTCCCGCGGTTGATCGTCCGCTTGAGTGAAAAGACAAACGTTGACTATTAGTCAAGAGTTAAATTCATTTTTATAAATGGCGCATGAATTCATAACTCTTTCACATGCACACACAGTCGGGTTTTCATTTTCCAGGTTCTTAATCCTTGGTAAGATAGTTAAGTTAGGGGTTACTCCTCATAGGAGTGTTTCGAACGAGGTTTATGCGCGACTGGTGCATGAGCCCAATCAGGCCGAGTGTTGTAACCATGCTCTGATACCACTTTGTAACACACCCACTAACTAAATCAAATTTTTTTGGTCCTCTGTCGGATTCGAACTCCTAAATAACTAAGGAGGCCCAGCGTAAGCTGGCTCTATCTCTCCCCTACTCCATTCCCCTGTGATCAGGGGACATGTTCACGGCTCAATTCGATCGTAGCGTCTCTGGTATTTCATGCTTCGACGCTACGGTAATATCTATGCGCCCGACCAATGGGGACGAGTTCCTACCAGGTCAGCAAATGGCCAATAGGAACAGTCCTCTACAGGGGTAACGAACCGCCAATGAGAACAAGCCCCGTTGCGCGTTTAGGAATAATACAGGTGGCAAAAAGGAGAATGTGACACAAGGGTCATCGTGACAGGGAGGGGCCCCACTTCACACGCCACACTATTCCGGACCCCCCCCCCTCATTAAAAGGGGGGTCCGGAATCCACTGGGAAACTATTGATCGCACTGAGTAAATCTCGACCATTCGAGAGTTGCACGCCCAATTCCGGACCCCCCCCCTACCGCTAAAGACAGAATAGTAAGGGGGCTCCGGAATGGAACCTCAGTCGTAGATCTGGGTGGTTGAACTCTGGCCGTCCAGATCCGCTTGTTGCTTATCCCATCACTTGTTCACGTCCTGGCTTAAGTTGACGTCTTGTCCCCACATCTAATGGTCAGGATAGACTCCGAGATCCTCCAAAAGAATATCTCCCATCCATCGGGGTTTCAAATATCACAACATTGAAATACGTAAGCATTTGGTCCTCGGAATCCCCGATATCCCGATATGACGTCAGCTTCCGCTAGTCCCCTAGACTAAACCTTTTGGTCCATACGACCTCCCTCTATATGACCGCAGTCATATCCTTTCATCGGGGTTTTTCCCAAGGGCATTGATGATTGACACGCATCCTTCTCAATTGGGTGGTCCCGATTAACTCTCGGGGTTTTGGGACTTTCGATGTCCTGGTTGCTTCGACCTCAGGAATGTTGATTCCCTGATTTTCTGACTCTCATCAGATCTTTGACACCTGTCCCTCTGAACGGACGGCTCGGATTATGTCGGTGTTTTTCACCTGGGACTTCCCCGTCCTCTTGTCCCTGGAAATGTCGATTTCCTAATGCGCCAAATGCCGATGGCGCTTGATCTCCGCCACGTGTCCTCTGCCAACAGACGGTCCAGATCCTTGTCAGGATTTTGCATATCGTGATTCCTGATGCAACGATCTCTTAACTCCTGGAATCCCCGATATCCCGACTCCTGTCCTGATGTCTGACGCGTGTCCTGCCGAGATCAATGGCTAGGATCCTTTCTCATGATTTTGTGACCTACAAGGTCTCGATTCTCTTGACCTTCAAATCCCGATGACTCTGATATCTCGATGACTCTTCCGGGACTCCTCGTCTGCATACTAGGACTTAAACCCTGCGCAACTTTCCAGAGATCTAACGGCTAGCGGGATTTCGCAATCTTCCTCTATGAATCCTGACCGTCGATTCCTCCTCCTACCCATGAGGACTTACCCTCCGCGTAACTTCCGTAGATCCGACAGTCGTCGGTATCTCTGCTCAGATCTAACGATTTTGATGCCACTTTGTGCACTCTTCCACAACTTTATGGATGGGGAAACCAGCGATCTGGATGTTCTCAGGGAACATGGGGATCTACGGTCCCTAGACTATTCCCTAACCATGAAGGCATAGGAAAATCAGGTGGTAAGGCCTTTAACGTCCTACCTTCTCCTGCTAATCTAACGGTCGTGGGGAAACTGTGGATTCCCCGGCGAATCCTCATCCGCCGTTTCGATATTCCTCCCTTAAGCTGCCATCTCAGGTTTTTAAGAGGTCTGTTCATCCTTGTACAAGGTTATTAAGAGTTGCACCTTCAAGTTCCTATTCCAGGTCCTGGGTAAACCTTTCCAAGGAGGAAATCTCTCCAAGAGATCTATTCCGGGGCTTTCCGGGAGATGGGTGAAGGGAAATAAATTCCCGAGAACGGGCTGGAGGCCTAAATTAATTCAACCTATAATTAGATTCATTTGTCACCTTAAACCATGCATGGCTTCCTCTGTTATAAGTATATGTCTATAAATTCTTATCAAAACACTGCACAGACATTCTTACACTGAAATCGTTCACAATTTCATAGGTCTATGAGCATATACATTTATGTATCATTCTATGAATTTCAAGAGGCAATATGTAAACAAAACACTTATCAGAAGTGACTTTAGAAATGGGTGCAACTGCTGGGAGGGGTGCTCGTTTCCACCCAACCGTAGGCTCAGCGACTCCCAAAGGATTTACCACTAGCCACCCCCGAGCTGAGACCACGATGTTCTGAGACTGCGTCTCTCTGTCTACCAGTGACTAGGAGCGAAGGTTGCAATCCTTCCTCTCTACTATCACCCACTCTGCGTAATGACAGAGTTCCCCTCATGTCTGCCCTCTCAATCGCCTCTGCCATACGCCTTATCCTCTCGCGAGGTTGCGTGTGGCGTGATTTCCCTCGCACTGATCAGGCTTGACGACTCTACGAATGGGAGGTTCACCATCCCATCCCTCATCAAGCCATCTCCCTACCAGTCTGCGAGCCATTAATTTTCAGGGCCAGCGAGCTGCTTTTGGTTCTCTAGGCTAGTGGAGTCCAAATACGGTATTAAATTCTCGGTGGAAGTTAACGCCACCTTTTCAGGTGCCTTCCGCCACCATCATGGTCTCTTTTTCTGCACATCCCCTCATCAGCAGTCCTACAATAAATTATGAATGTTATTCACATTCATTGACCTCTTCCTCAAGGTCCATTTACATCACATATTCATATTTATGAGTTTTCCATAGTTCTTGGCTAGTCCAGTTATATTTACAATTTGGGGGAAATAGGGTGTTACAGGAATACATGTGTTGTCGAACAATTTTGTACCAGCTATAGCAAATTATCAATTTCTAGTGTCTTATGAGGTTTTGATTGCATGTTTATATTTGGAAATCAATCATATATATGTTATAAGTGTTCTTGTTTCGGGAAAGTACTCAAACAGCTCCATACCTCATCCATCTCACAAACCTATACTTTTCATTAGATGATCAAGAGAGGGGGTAGTAGGCTTGGCTAACAAACTTGCTACTTTGATCCCTTGAGGTCACAAGGGAAGCCTCCCCTGTGGTGGACCTCCTCCATCACTAAAAAGAGGGGATTTATTACTAAGGTGATAGTGGTAGGATATCCTATAGTGTTGAAACATTGTAAATGCAAAGAGTATTCTATTCATTATTGAGTCATTATTCATTATATCAATCCCCTTTTTTGGATTGATCATGTCGGACATTGTAATTGACTATATCCCCTTTTGTGGATTGATCATGCCGGGTATTGTAATTGGCCAAATCCCCTTTTGTGGATTGGTAAAACCCTAATTGTATTATGAAAATTAAGAAGACAGCCCCCAGGCCAAATTAAAGTGGTTTTAACCACTAAGAAGACAAGTCGTCCCTTCCCAGTGAAGAGACACCTTTCCAGCACCTGTCAGCCAGTATAAATAAAGGAAGCCAGTGCCTCATTATCTCACTCACTCATTTGATCATTGAGTGTACAAGTTTGGTAGTTGTAGTTGGTAGAAGAAGGAAGAGAGAGGTGCATTGCTCAGTGTTGAATATTCTCTAGTTTTTTGTCTTATTGTCTTGGCATTGTATGGGTTATCTATATTAAGGAAGTTTTTGCTGGGTTTTCTCCCCGATGACGGTTTCCCGAGATAAATGTTGTGTATCCTGTGATTCTGTTTCTCTCACTAATCCTCCCTATGCTATTGTTATATAGTAAATTGAAAAGAAACCTAATAATAGCTCAAATATTAACATGGTCTCATTGCTAAGCTGAAGAGAGCACCTTTCACTAGATAAGAAAAAACGCCATTGTTGTCGTACAAGAAAATTAGGGATTTTTGTTGGAGAAGAAGTTTTTCCTAAAAACCATCTAGAAAAGTGTGTCCTACCCTAGGGAATCTTTTGGCATCTTGAGTGCACCTTTTCAATGTAAATAGCCTCCTGAAAGTTAAACCCTAGTTTTTTACTGGTACCAGAAGTACCAAAAAAATAGAAGTACCAGAAAAACCAGAAAACTAGAAAAACCAAAACCAATACCAGAAGTACTAATCCAGATTTCCGCAAGCTCAGTGTCAAGGGGTAAAATTTGGATTTTCATAAATCTAACTGCACCGGCTTACTCACCTTAGCTCAGCGCATCTAGCCCCTGGAATAGAATTTCAAAATTTGAAGCTTGAAAAATTAGGATTTTCTCATAAAACCCTATGTTGCAGTTAAAGTATCAGTTGCAATTACAGCTACAGTTCCAGTTGCAGTGAAAAATTTTGTAAAGTGTTGGCCAACCTTAAAGTTGAAACACCTATGAAGTTTAGAAGGTTTGCTACTTATCACCTGTGCTACAGTATGGTACCACCACCCGTCGATACTATCGGAGGTATGTACTTATGTTTCAACTATATTATTCTAAGGGGTACTTGCAGGAGCAAGGATCACCTATCATAGATCCAAAAGGATCTCAGATCCAACATACTCAGAAGACTAATGCACCCCAGGTTTGATTATCTTGATATGCATCGATTTGTTATGACATCATCTCGACCTTATGAACATCTAGGTGGTATGTTGAAATCATATTAACCATTGGTCAAAATTATCAAGGCTTATTAAAGTTGAGTTTATAGAGCTTATTCTCTAACTTAGATTTATGTCAAGATAACATATTGTCTTAGTACAGAAGACAGGTTGAAGAAAGCACTTATCATCTTGAGTGAAGGATACTTGCAAGAAAAGAAACACACTCATTCTTGAGGACAAAATCCAGGTTCCAGGTTTGATTGATTAAGTTGATAATATTCAAATTTGCACATGACAAGTTGATAACTACCCCTTTACAAGTAAACACTATAGTTGAGGTAGCAATGTTTGAAAAGTATTATACTTGGTAGCATATGAGCATATTGAGATAAATTCTTAATGTAATCATTTACCAAATACAACTAACATCTCCTCTAGGAGAAAACTACTTGTGTTGGTTCCAGGTTACCTTGGATGAATGTTTGATCACAAAAATAGAAGAGTGTTGATCTCATTTCGTATTGTATTTCTTGCTTTTTGATCTTTGTATCAGACAGGTCACAAGTGAAAACCCTAAAGGAGATATTGTGACAATTATTCGTGTTATTATTTTATTTACTATTATCAAAAGAGTATTATTCGTGCTTGTTTTTTTGTTGACCTTGTTTCAGGTCACAGGTGATAACCCTAAGGAAGCTATAATGAAGGTTGCAGAAGGCAACATATTAGAAGAGACATGAAGCAGGCTATGTACGTAACCAATACATTCATGTACCAAATAAGATGAAGAAGAAGTTATCTTTTGAAATCCAAAGTATCTCAAATGGAGATTGATTGTAAGGCGCAGAAGGCTCCAAAGATGACTGAACATTAGAACAAGAACTCACTGTAGACTTGTTCAAAGGATAATGAATCCACCTTGACAGGAAGCAGAATTCACTTGAATTATGACTCAGATTTTCATATTTAGACTTGGTATTCAACACCAAGTATACCCCATAAGAGATGATGAAGTCCTTGTAGACTCAAAATAAATCGAGAGTAATCCTAATCTCAGAAAGGATCAGATGAAGAGACAACTTCTAGGACTGGGAGAAAGATGCCATGAGAAGACTAGATCATAGCTTAAAAAACTTCTAGGAGATATGAAATCTCCTGGGAAGATTCCCTTGCTTCAATGACAGAGAAGGAAGCCAGTCAGAAAGACTAGGATATGGATTTTTCCCATGAGACTAGAAGAGAAGTTAGTATTGACTTCTAAGATTGATCTAACAAGTCGAGCATGTTGCAGATGTAGAAATCTTTATGTGTGTCCAGAGGATTCTCCCAGCAAGAGGGAGAAGACTATGACGAGACACTTACTCCAGTGATTGAAGAAATAGTTCCAGTATTCATGAAGACAATGAGAAAAACCATGATTCATATATAGTATGAGATGTAGAGGGAGAAATCCCCATATTTTAAATTGAGTGGCGGTTGGTGCAGTACATTAGTTGGAGACATGACTACAATAAAAGATAGATTTACCTCCATGAAAGAAGAAGTGCTACATTTAGTATTAGTTATTGAGCCACTCTCAGTTTCAGATGAAGTTGTTTCCATGATGGAGTAGAGGAGTTACTCTCAGATTTCAGCAGTCACAGTCAGAATGAAGCAACCATTCTCAACTTTAGAGCAGCTGCAGGTGTAGAGTCCCGGTTCCAGAAGGCACAGTTGCAGAAAGAGGAGAGGACATACTCTCAAGAAGTGAGACAGATAGTTCTTTGCAGAGAGCACATAGAGCTAGCACATGACTGTGCAGATTGAGTTGCAGTTGAGCAAGTGTACCATATTGGTACAATGTAATGTGAAAATTTGTTTTGAAGTTAAAGATAGAAAGTCTCAAGTCTGGAGGTTGAAGAAGGATTTGTACATGTTGAATCAAGCTCCTAGAGATTGATATGGAAAAATTGACAGTTTCCTAATGAGCTTGGGTTTTAACAAGAGTAAAGTTAATTCTAACCTTTACCTCAAGGTTATGAATGATGATCCAGTGATGTTTCTATTATATGTAGATGATGTATTCTTGACAAGATGAAGAACATCTCATCATAGATTGCAGAAGAATCTTGCTACAGAGTTTGATGAAAGACCTAATACATTATTACTTAGGTCTCGAAGTTTGGCAGTGCCTAGAGAAGATCTTCCTTAACCAAGGGAAGTATGCAGTCGAAAAATTGAAGAGGTTTGATATGTTGGAGTGTAAATCCATGAACACACCCTTGAAAACAAAGTTGAAGCTCTCGTTTGATACTTCGTCAGAATTGGTTGATGCTGCATTATACAATCAGATTATTGGTTCAATAATGTATCTGACAGATACCAGGCCAGATATATGTTTTTCCTTGTGTTAGTATCTGGTAGAAACCAAACGTCCTCACCTTGATGATGCAAAACATGTGATGAGATACCTTAAGGGTACATTGGATTTTTGGTCTATGTTATACTAGAGATCATGACTTTAGATTGAGTGGTTATACCAATTCAGATTGGGCTAGAAGTGTCTCTGATAGAAAGAGTACCTCAGGATGTCATTTCAGTCTGGGGTCAGCCATGATCTCATGGTAGAGTAGGAAGCAATAAATTATTTCTCTCAACACGGAAAAAGCGGAGTATATTGCAGCATGTTCCCCCAGTGGTGAAGCCATATGGTTTTGGATGTTGTTGATAGATCTATTTGATCTGGAGATGGAAGCCACCGTGATCCTATGTGATAACCATAGTTGTATAAATATGATGTGTTCCATGATGAGTCGAAGCACATAGAGATCCGGTATCACTTCATTCGTGATATGGTGCAGAGAGGATCCATAAAGCTCCATTATGTTGGCATGGATGGACAAGTTGTTGATGTGATGACCAAGCCTCTATCTCGTGTAAAGTTTAAGAACTTTCAAGACAAGCTTGGTGAAGTCTGAAAGGACTTCCCTCGAAAAGGGGAGTAGTGTTGATGCCAGCCTAGTGATGAATATTTCCATCTTCGTGTTGATGTTGTTGAGATGCCAGCCTTGTGCTAAAGATTTCCAGCTTTGTGTTGATGTTGTTGTGATTCCATCCTTGTGTTGAAAATTTCCAGCTTCGTGCTGATGTTATTGTGATGCCAGCCTTGTGTTGAATATTTCCAGCTCCGTGCTGATGTTGTTGTGATGCCATCCTTGTGCTGAATATTTCCAACTTCATGTTGATGTTGTTGTGATGTTAGCCTTATTCTGAAGATTTCCAGCTTTGTGTTGATGTTGTTGAGATGTCAGTTTCATGTTGAATATTTCTAGCTTCGTGTTGATGTTGTTGAGATACCATCTTCGTGCTGAATATTTCCATCTTTGTGCTGAAGATTTCGATCTCTGTGTAGATGTTGTTGAGATGCCAACTTAGTGTTGAAGATTTTCAGCTTAGTTTTGATGTTGATGATGCTCCATCCTTTGTGTTATGATGTCATTGTTGTTGATGTTGTATCAACCTTGTGTTCTTATTGATGATGATGATGTATTAGTGTTATACTAATCCATGTTGATGCAGATGATGATGATGCCATTCCATCTCCTTGTTGTGGATGATGATATTGATGATGAGAAACAAATTTGATGATTTATAGATATGCCAATAAGTCTTCCAGATGTTGTTGATGTTGTTTCCCTCTCTCTCCTGATGATTTTGTAGAATACCCTTCTTGTTAAGGAGGAGTGTTGAAATATTGTAACTGCAAAGAGTATTTTATTTATTATTGAGTCATTATTCATTATATCAATCCCCTTTAGTGTATTGATCATGTCGGGCATTGTAATTTACCAAATCCCCTTTTGCAGATTGGTCAAACATTATTTGTATTATGTCAATTAAGAAGTCGGCCCCTAGGCCAAATTAAAGTGGTTTTAACCACTAAGAAGACAAGTCATCCCTGCCCAGTGAAGAGACACATTTCCAGTACATTCCATTTAGTATAAATAAAGGAAGCCAATGCCTCATTATCTCACTCACTCATTCAATCATCCAGTGCTCAACTTTGGTAGTTGTAGTTGGGAGAAGAAGGAAGAGAGAGGTGCATTTCTCAGTGTTGAATATTCTCTAGTGTTTTTTTTTATTGTCTTGGCATTGTATTGGTTATCTATATTAAGGAAGTTTTTGTTGGGTTTTCTCCCCCATGAGGGTTTCCCAGGATAAATGATGTGTATCTTGTCATTATGTTTCTCTCAGTGATCCTACCTATTCTATTGTTATCTAGTAAATTGAAAAGAAGCTCAATAATAGATCAAAACTTAATATACAATTATGCAAGATTTGATGATCTTGTGTTGGTATTTTCACAAGTACAAATCGCATGATAATAGATCTAAAGGACACTCTATATAAATTCTATGACACGACTCGACCTGACAACAAACAGATTGCTTTTGTTTCTTACACACATGAGTGAAGTCAAATATGGCATGAACGAATCGGACACCTAAATTTTCAAAGTCTATAGTCGATGGCAACTCAGAACATGGTTGTTGGTTTACCTACGGTGTTCCCCCCTGAAGGATTTTGTAAAGGTTGTGTGCTTGGCAAGCATTATCAGGCACCCTTTGACTCTAGCAAATCATGGCGATCACAGAACCTCTTAGAGTTGGTTCACAATGATGTCTAATGCATCAATATACCTTCCCTAAGAGGTGCAAGGTATATTTTAACTTTCATTGATGAACTCTCTTATTTCACTTGGGTTTGTTTTCTGAAGAATAAGAATATTGTCTTTGAAGAGTTCAAAGAGTTTAGAGCCTTTGTTGAAAAGCCATGTGGTTGGCCCATTAATTTCCTGATATCAAACAATGGTGGTGAGTGTGTAAATCAACCTTTTGAAGAACAGTTGGTTCGATCTGGTAGTAATTGGCAGTAGTCGATTCCTCACACACCTCAACATAATGGCATCATAGACCAAAAGAATCAGACGCTAGTCAAAATGGCTAGATGTCTTTGGCATGCCAAAGATATTCCTCCTCAATTTTGGGTTGTAACGGTGTATTGTGCAAACTATTTTCTCAATCGCATCTAGACTCGAGTTGTTCCTTCCATGACTCCAATCAAATGATGTTGTGGAAAGAAGCCTTTGGTCGGCCACCTTCATGTGTTTGGATGTGTTTCCTAGGCTCATATTTCCAATGATTGCATAAATAATTTGGATGCAAAGATTCATGCTTGCGTCATGATGGGCTACTCTAAAGAGTCAAAATCCTATCCATTGTTTGATCATGTCAAATGGAAAATGTTTATCAGATAAAATGTAATGTTTGATGAAAAGTCACTTGGCATTAAGTTGGTGAATGCCTCTTCTAGATTTTTGAAGGATTATCCCTTTGATATTGTCTCTGGCACTGGTTCTTCTATTCCTTTTTTCAGTCCTTCGATTGGAAAGTCGAATTTTGTTCCTATTTCGACTAGACAGTTGACCTCCTAGTCAATTAGTCTGTCAATATCTATTGGTCTGCCATTTCCATTGACTAAAATTGCTCCAACTTCTGATTGACCTTCTGTAGTGAACACTAGTTCACCTATTTCTTGTCTACCCAGATGGGCGACCAATACAATTGAAGTTGCTAGACCTGATTTCGATGATTTCTCTAGACAACAAACTTGAAGTCAAAAGAAACATGCCAACGTTGTCTCGTTGACTCGTGTACTTGAAACTTATGATCTTGTTGGCTACTCTGATGCTCAAGGATGACCTGAATGGGAACAGGCTACATAGACAAAAATTGATTCTTTGTCAAAGAATCACACTTGGGACTTAGTTCCCCGACCACAAGAAAATAATGTTGTGAAGTGTCGATAGATCTACATGACCAAATTTACCTCTGAAGGTGTTGTTGAATGACATAAAGCACACCTAGTTGTGAAGGGATTTTCTCAACAAGAAGGTGTCGCCTACAAAGGCACCCATAAATGAGACAATATGAACCCGTGTATGTCAACAACCCCATGACCAAAAGTCTTCCCCCAATCCACCTCACATTCATCACATGATCCAGATAGGGTCTACTTGGGAAACATTCCTTGACCTGGGGATTGGCTTACCCAATAGGCATCATGACACCCCTTCCATACCTAAATTAGGAAAAAATTATAAGGTCTTTGAGCACTTGTTTAGTTTGAAAAGGGGGGTTTGATGTGCATGTTTGGGTGGTTCTTATATTAAATGTGGATTATTTTCCATGATTAATGTGACTCGTGGACCCTTGGAGGGCGTACTCATTTGTCTTTGCAGGACCTTGCCCACAAGATGGATGTTAGACCCCACGTCTGGGGCACCATTGATTATGAGAATTGCATATTGAAGATGAAAGATGTTTCTTTTGGAGGCTCCCTAGCATCACCAAAGCACAAGATTGAAGTCTCTCATATTTGGATGTTTTCCTTTGGAGGCCTAAAACATCACCATTAATCCTTGACGCCATCCTTGGGGCTAGGGTCTAATGGATGAGATGGTTCCAGAGGTGGTTTGAAAAGAAGAGACTCATAGCATGGAACTTTGGCACTTGAGGGCATGACACATGGCCTTTGGAGGCCCAACGTTCCACCATTTCATCATTGATGTCACAGTTATGAGCCCTGTTATCCCCATTTTGTGGGATAACTAATGAGATTATGTCTCGAGACCCTCAAGTTGAAAATATGGAGTGTCGATAGACTACATGACTAGTAGTGTCCTTTTGCACAAATGGAGACCCTTCTCACCACCACAGAGGTCATAGATTTTCATATGGCATCCACTACACCAACTGGCTTCTGAGAGGAAATAGGCCTTGCTCCATGAGGTACAAGTCAAGTATTATGGTGAGTATCATTTCAATATTAGGGGCATTTGAGTATGTTGTATCTTAGACTGTTTTATATTTCATGACATATACTTGGACATTATGTATTTTGCCTTGTTTCACCTTGGTGGTTGACATTGTTCCCTAGTAAGTGGTCTTCCTTGGGAATGGGTTTGTTACTAGGAACTCCCTTGAAGAGCCATCATACCGTTCCCGACCATACTTACCACTTTCCATCACTATTTCCCCCCATTTCCTTATCTCTTGGGATTTTAGGGTGTATTTACCCAAGAAGGGGTTGTCCCTCATTCTATGGGAATAAGGGGTTGAAGGCCCAGAGGGATTGTTGTTGGGTAAAAGATAAAATCTTATATATAAACCTTCCATATCCTTCACCCAGGTAATACCCCAAGAAAGAAATTAAATTATTATCTATAAGAAAAGGAGGACCCACAAAATAATGACTAAAAATGCTTACAGGGTTAGTTGGAGGATAGGAGGTCTCATCACGAGCCAACCTATCATGATCATGGATATTTAGTGGTATGACATTACCATCATCTAGTCACCAAGCCAGAGTAATGGCTCTTAGTTGCATGGATCAGAGAAAGGGGGTCTCATCACGAGGCAACCTTCTCATTTCCACTAGGTTTTTGTGAGTGACAATGTAATTATCTGGACACCACACCAGGACAGTGGCCTTCAACTTGTCCCTAAATTTTGAAAGAAACAAAGAATGGAAAAATGATGGGCTTGGAAAAATTGCATTGCAAACGAAGGTGCCACACACCCTCTACAAAGGCACCCATGAATGAGACACTACAACCCTTTGTTTTTCATGAACCCCATTCCCATTAAGTCTTGACCCTTAACCACTTTGTCCACTTTACATGGCTTAGAGAATAATCTCTTGGAAACACTATATTAGCACAGAAATTTGAATTTTCAAATTTGATCATTTTTGCAGTGTGATTTTTGTAGCGCGTCCATAATCAAATTGCTAGAATATCGAGCTATGAGGTGTTAAGAATCTTTAACTTTTTATGGTTATATTATGGTTCCTATGCTATATGTAGATTTCAAATATTTTTATAGCAAAGGAAGGGTTTTCTAAAGAATCTTTAACTTTTTATGGTTATATTATGGTTCTCGTGCTATATGTAGATTTCAAATGTTTTTATAGCAGAGGAAGGGTTTTCTAAAGCCTTTATAAAAAAAATATGGCCTTAAAAAGGCCAATTTCTAATTCCTCAACAAAAGGTTTGGTCTCATTACCAAGCTAGATCACCATCAAGAAAGTCTACATTTCAAGCACCAATTGTCGAAGTCCAACACAAAAACCACCACTTACAAGAGTCAACACTCAGCACAAGTCACATGGAGGTAGCTCGCAAGGAGCATAGTGTTTGCACACTACGTCAATAAGTGTCATATGTGTTGATGTATATAAAAACCAAATATATTCTTCCTTTTTAAAAATGTGGGATAATTACCATCATATGCAGAATGAAATTGCAGCGCCCAGAAGCACACAGGGTGATGAAAAAGGAAGATCACAAAGTGCCATTGAAGGAGATCCTTGTCACATTGATTAGGAATCTTTTTATGTCCATATGTCATTTTAAACAAGGGTACCTATTACTAGTTGATTATGCAAACGTGACAGGGTTTCGACAACACATCAAAAGCTAAACAACCAAATGTCGAGTTTAAATAATTTTAATGCTAAAGGTATTATTAATACCCAGTTATGTGTCTACAACATCCAAGTCTTAGTTTTCAAATTCTAAACGTGAGTGCCAAATTCCAAATGGCACCATGCAAAAGGGAATAATTTGAAAAGAAGTTTTTAATATTTTAAGACCTCCAGTTTTGTCTCAAAAGAGAGTTCAGAGCACAGAATCAACACAACTATCAACCATTGAGAAATGAAATGCCAAGTTTTAAATGACCATTAAAATCAGGAGAAATGGTCGAAAAAAACAACGCGAGGATCATGCAGATGGTATTGAGAGTGTAGGATTTTATGAACCTGTGGACTCAGACAATTGTAGTCTTAGTTTTCTTTGCTTATTGTCCAAGTTTCAGTTTTGATTCAAGGGAGATGAGCTCGTGTAGCAACAACCTCTACAACAAATGGATAGCTATTGATTGATGATTAAAATCTCACTAGTAGGAATTTGGAGAAGAATTTTATTCTAGAGAAGATTGCTTCATCTGTCAAGAAATTGCTTCATCACCATTCAGAGAAGGGCTAAGTTTGATTACTTCTGGTACATAGTTACACTTCAGGATTGTTTACCCTATCAACCTCGTCTGCATATTATTTAAAGGTTTGGTAAATACAAATTGATGGAAGAGTATTTATATAATGATCAATTTGAAGATTTTGATGGTCATATCTAAAAAAAAAAATGGTAGTTAATCAAAGACAATAATCCAACTAAGAATGCAGAGGGTAGAGTACTTCATGGAAAAACATGAGCAGTAGGATTATCTCTAGATACATAAAAGTAGGGCACGGTAGATAGATGGGCATATCATACCCATCATTTTAAGGCCAAAATCATCATACCAATTAATTGCAAATAACTAAACAAGGCATGAAGTTGAAGACAGTCAAGAACAGCAGTTTCGCAGCGAAGTTTCTACACACTGTGAACGCGCTGAAGGTGGAGTTTTTGCAACGAGTTGTCTCTAGGACACTGCAAAACCACACAGTCATATTGAGAACAATACTTTTTCAACTGCCAGCTGGAGGGAGCATGCCAAATCACCATGAGGACTCAAGGAATCATCTATTTTTCCACTCAAACTCATGCAGTTTGTTGAGATTTGAATGCATTAATTAGGTCAAGAACTGAATCATAGAATTTATCAGTTTGTCTGGAAGTTGTTATTATTCTGTTGTAACTTCTTCTAATTTTGGAAAAGTCTAAAGAAGACATATCCTTCATCTTTGCAAAGAGGATATCCTATATATCTTGGAAAAAACATTGTAAATAGGTTCGGCCTAGAGGCTCAAGAGAGCTTGGAGGAAACAAAAATACGTGTGAACAATGTAAGCCTGAGGGCATCCCTGTTTTTTAAAATATTCCTGGCTTGGAAGATTCCTGAGATTTGTAAATCAGATTGTGGTTTCTTTGTTGTTCATCTGTATTTCCATCTTGATTGAATAAATTGTAGATTTTGAATATCAATGGATGTCTTTGATTCCTGAGATTTGTAAATCAGATTGTGGTTTCTTTGTTGTTCATCTGTATTTCCATCTTGCTTGAATAAATTGTAAATTTTGAAGATCAATGGATGTCTTTGATTTATAGATTCTTGAAACAGTAAAGGGTTTGTTGTAACTTGCCTATGAATCATTTTTTTTGTTCAAGTACCTTGCATTTGTGTTGTAGAGAAGTTCTTTGTTTCATGGATGATCTATTTTATGTTAATTTATTCCTTCTTCAATCTACCATCATATTAGTTATTTGTCTTGTATGCTTTTCAATTGCCTTCTAACTTCAAGGTGTTTATTTGACTCCATGCCCAATGGTAGTTCACTGATCTACAGTTTGTTTCCCTCTCCTTTCTTGATTAGTCTAGGTTATCCACTTACCACACTTGATTTAAATTATTGATATTCTGATGGGTACTGGGATTATCCTTATAGCGGTCTAAGAGTGACTCCTAGTGCTAACATTTCTGGCATCGTTGTCGGGGAAGAAGTTGAAGATTTTCACTGGGAGAAGCGACAAAGCTTAGATCCAGTATTTGATGGTGAACAAGGGTTGGTGACACAGTACATATTGCACTATTCACCTGGAAACTCCAATCAAGTTTCAATCAAATTAAAAGATTCCACTGGAGGACGAGCTCATTTGACAGAAATATGGAAGGACATCATGGAAAAATCATGTACCAAATCTTGAGTTTTCTTCGAGATATCTTATTCTTTTTCATCAGCTACCTCTTATATTTTCCTGAACATATTAAAAGAATCTTCCATTTCTTTCTCCATTTAAATCATGATCGTAGAACTCCACTTGTATATTCTTCCTTCAAAACTATAAATGTACCTTCTTCTTGCATAACTAATATTGACCAAGGTCCTTTACCTAAACCTTATGATGTCCATGACCAGTCTCGTGAACCTCATGAGATCAAGGCCGATATATATTCCCATGTACATAATCTAATTTCTTCTAATATTAAAGAGAGATATAGGCCTCTAAAATTACCCCATGTCCTTCATGACTTTCCTCTAAAGAATTACAAATACCTTCTCAGATTTGATCAAGAACTTGACAACCTTCCAATCAAAAAACACCTTCAAGCTTTTGAGAATTTCATTGACCTTTTTGAAGCTGAGCATGATGATGTTTGTATGAGAGAATTTTCTCAATCATTGCAAGGGGATGCTAAGGATTGGTTTAGGAATTTGCAGCATGAATCAATCAGTTCATGGGAGGAAATGAGTGATTTTTTTCTCAAGTTTTGGGGTGAGAGAAAGTCATTGGATTAGTACCTTTTTGAGTTTCATACCATGAAGAGGCAGAGGGACTATCCCTATGTCTAATAATAAATTTTTTAGTTTTTATCATAAGATGCCTAAAGAAATTCAACCCTCAAAAGTTACTGCTAGGCTGTGCTATGCAACAGTCTTCCATCTAGACATATATTTTCTTCTCATGGAGAGGAGGTATGTGACTTTGCAACAGATGTTCTTTGATACTCAGGAAGTAGAAGATAACATTTTATCATGTGGTAAGTTATGGGTGTTGGCATGTTTTTAGACAGAGGCAGAGTATGCATGTTTGTCATTGATGGCAAAGATCACGACCAGCAGCACAACGTTAATTTCATGGAAAGATCAGAAGCTAAACTCCATTTCGGGTATCAGAAGCTAAACTCTATTTCATAGTTTCGGATATTGGGAGTTTGAAGATTCGAGACTCTTCATCACAGGATTCCCGAAGTTGTGAAATGTGAAACGCCGAAATACCGAGACAAGCACATCAACAAATACTCCATTTCAGAGTTTTGGATACTGGGAGTTGGAGGAGTCAAGAGTCGAGACTCTTCATCACAGGAGTCCTGAAGTTGCAAAATGTTGAAATGCGAAATTGCGAAAGGCGCTAACAACTAAACTCCATTTCGGAGATCACCACTTAGAGATTTGAGATGCCTTGCAACAGGAATTTGTGACATGCGAAATAGTGAAATGTTGAAATACGAAATTGCGAAAGGCGCTAACAATTAAACTCCATTTTGGAGATCATGACTTGGAGAGTCGAGATGCCTCGCAATAGGAATTCGCGACATGTGAAATCGTGAAATGCAGAAATGCGAAATTGCGAAAGGCGCTAACAACTAAACTCCATTTCGGAGATCGCAACTTAGAGAGTCGAGATGCATTGCAACAGGAATTCACGACATGCGAAATCACGAAATGCCGAAATGATCGAAGCTAGTCCAGCTAAGCTCCTTTTTCGGAGTTTTGAGGATCACGACATGGAGCGTCAAGATATCTCATCACAAGAATTGACGAAATGTCAAAATGTGAAAGGCATTTTGATTAGGTCCGTGGTCACAACCAGTGGGCATATTGAGTAAGCGCGAGACCCATCATTTATAATCCAACGGTGCAGGTTAATCAGGAATATGATCGAAGGGTTATTGTTTCTCTTCATGATTAACTGTTCAGTTACAATTCAGTTAGAAGAATGGAATCATGGTTCTTGGACGGTTGGCGATTCAGTTGCTGAGGCGTGTGTGAATAAAAGGAGATATGAGACGACTATGCAAGGTTGGTTGTTCTGACTGAAAAATGAGTTGAACTATAGAAAGGTAAAATTACAGTATGCACAGTGTGAAGAAAGCTCGGAGATAAGGAACAAAAGATGAACAGAGGAGAAAAGGTGAAGAGAGAAGAATGTGCACATATCAAAGAGCATGAGAAAGACAGAGAAAGAACAGATGGAAAGAGACAGCAAGTCAAGCCAAGTATGAATAGAGAAAAAGAATAGTGTAGCAAAGAAGAATTGCAGAACAGTGAAGAAGTGGTAAGAATTGATTTATCTGTGTTGTTGGTTATTCAATCATTTATTTGTAATAAGGGTTGTAGGGAGGTGCTAGGGAGGATTGTTGTCCTCAGAGGTTCAAGTGGGTGCTTGAACATAAGGAGTTGTAGCTTCCATCTGGTTGCAGCCAGAGAAACCAGGGTGGCAGGGTGGTGCAAGGGAGAACAAGTGTTATTTTTTATACAGGTTGGAGCCTGTGTAACTGGAAGTTGGTGCTTCCATCCAGTTGGTGCTTCCTTCTAGTCGGTACTAGAGAAACCAAAGAGTTGGTGCTCTCAAACAAGTTGGAGCTTGTAAAACAGAGGTAGTGGCCTCACATTGAGTTGGTGCTCAATTATAGATAATGTACAGAACTTAAAAGACTGCCTATCATTTCGAAGAAGAAGAGGTTTTCTCCCTTTATGGGTTTCCTCGTGAAAATATGTCTATGTGTATATCTTATGTGTGATTGATGCTCATTATTTATGTTGTCCATATGTTGTATAATATTGATGATCACTTGAAGAAAGATTAAAAATGTTTTAATAGACTTAAAATTGTTTACGCACAAAAACAATTGATTCACCCCCCCCCCCTCTCAGTTGTCTTAGTAATTTCAACAATTGGCATTAGAGCGAGTTCATTTTATTTAAAGGTAGATCTGTAAGCTTAAACATGACAAGTCATGAAGGGACTTCAGCCAGTAAGCCTCCTCTGTTTGATGGAACAAATTTTTCCTTTTGGAAGGTTAGAATGAGAACATACCTAATGGCCTTAGGTGTTGATGCTTGGGATGTAGTAGAGACTGGATACATAAAGCCTGTTGTGCTAGCTTCCAAGGATGATAAGTTATAATTTAGATTTAATGCTAAGGGAATGAATGCTATCTTGAATGGACTTGCAGAAGCCGAGTTTGTAAAGGTAATGCATCTTCAAACTACCAAAGAAATGTGGGATAAACTTATTAGCAACTATGAAGGAAATGAGAAAGTAAAATATGCCAAACTTCAAACATTTAGGTTGAAGTTTGAACAACTAAATATGAATGAAGATGAAACAGTTAGCAAGTATTTTTTAAGAGTTGAAGAACTTGTGAATTCCATGAAGGGTCTTGGTGAGAAGTTTGAAGAATCAATTTTAGTTCAGAAGATTTTA
>ML828297.1:22630-60049 GCA_009831015.1 Picea engelmannii
CAGAAGATTTTAAGATCTTTGCTTGATAAATTTAATCCAAAAGTCTCTGCAATAGAAGAAATAAATGATCTTAAAACTCTGTCCATTGATCAACTCCTAGGAACTTTAACTGCATATGAAATGAGAATCAACAAAGATAAATCTATTACTAGAGAAACATCTTTTAAAGTAGACAAGAATATTGATTCAGATTTAGATGATATTGAGGCAAAATTTGTGAGAAGGTTAAAGAAAGGATTAGAAAAATATCAAGGCAAGCTTCCCTTCAAATGTTTTAACTGTGGTAAGATAGGTCATTTTGCATATAAGTGTCCCCATCAGAAAAAGGACCAGAACTCTGATGATGAAAAGAAGTACAAATTCAATAAATATAGTAAGAAGAAAAGTTTGTGTGCAAATAATGACAATTCCTCATAAGACATAGATAGTGATTCATCATGTGAAGACAAAGTGAATGATTTTATGCTTATGGATATAGGAGATCTTGATGATGAACACACAGGAGATGAAATGGATGATGAAGAAGCTGTGGTGGATATGGAAGGTGAATTAATCAGTGCTTTGGAAGAAATTGATAGACTTAGATGTAATAAGAGAAAACAAAAATAGTTGTTGAAGCAATTTAAAATGGATGGTGAAAAATATGATGAAAACTTTTCTCTACTAAAAGTGGAGTTAGAAGAGGCAAAGAAAATAGGAGACATACTGAAACAACAGTTGTCAAAGAAGAAAGTGAGGTGTGAAGCCTTAGAAGAAAAGATAGTAAAAACCAGAAAAGAAATGGAGAAGTTTAAGGGATTGTATCACCAAAATCTACCAAGTATTAAAGCCTCAAAAGGATTAACCTCCATTCTGAATCAGCAAAGAAACCCAAAGTTGAAATCTGGATTGGGGTATGAAGAAGGATCAAGTAGTGATCATCCAAGTAATACAGAACCTACCAAGTTTGTCAAATCCTCAAACATTGACAACAGTCACTCTGCAGAAACAAAGAAAGAAAATCAGCCACCAAGAAGGAATGAAAGAAAAAGTACCAGAACCAAATCTGCAGATCAGAGAGATTGTCGGCATGAAAGAAATCGACCTCCTCAAAGAAGATAGACTTTTTCAAGGTACAAATGTTTTTTCTATGGTTATTGTTTTTTCTGCTCTAATTTTGGTCACAAAGCTATAAACTGTTCTTTAAGATTTAGATATGAACAATCAAGATATTCAACGAATAACCATCTTCCACAACAAAAATCGAGACAACCAAGCAACAAACAACCTCAGACTATAAATCATGCGATGGCTGGGAAAAGGACACAGGTTAAACATAACAATAGTTATGAGCATAACAATCGCTATGATCTTCTATTTAGTGAACCAAAATGTTACATCTGTCATAACTATGGACATAAAGCTGCAGATTGTCGCTTAAGGAATTACAAGCCAGATTTGATCCCCACTGCTGAAAATGTCAAGGTTTGGAAGAAGAAATCAGATGACACGTGTGGACTAGTGTTATCAGCCCAAAGACAAAAGAATCCCCGGTATATTGATAGTGGATGTTCCAAACATATGACTGGAGACAAAAGTAAGTTTCTAACTCTAAGTGAAATCAAATCAGGGAATGTAACTTTTGGAAATGATGCACCAGGAAAAATAAAAGGTAAAGGAATGGTAAATTCGAGTAATAGAAAAGGAAAAGCTCAAGATGTGTTATTTGTAGAAGGCCTCAAACATAATCTGCTTAGTGTCAGTTAAGTATGTGACCGAGGATGTGAAGTCATTTTTACCTCTAAAGACTATAGAATAAAATCTGTGAATTCAAGACAGCTAGCTGCAAAAGGGATAAGAACAGAAAACTATGTCTATGTGTTAAAAGAAGAAAAAGAAGAATGTCACTTAAGCAAGTATGATGAAAGTTGGTTGTGGCATAGGAGACTTGGACACCTAAATTTTGATCATATAATCAAGCTCAGAAACAATGGGGTGGTAAAAGATCTTCTGAAGATATCAAAGCCATACAACTATGTTTGTAAACCGTGCCAGATAGGAAAGCTTACTCGCACTCAGTTCAAATCTAAAAACTTTCCTTCAACAGAAAAACCTCTCCAGTTAGTACATATGGATTTATGTGGACCATCAAGGAAAGAAGGTACAGGAAAAGAAAATTATTTTATGTTGATTATTGATGATTATTCTAGACTAACATGGGTTGCCTTTTTGAAGGAAAAATCTGAAGCATTTGAAAAATTCAAAGTGTTAAGGCTCTGACTGAGAATCAAACAGGAAAAATATTAAAGGCAGTAAGGTCTGATAGAGGAGGAGAGTTTAGTTCATGGAACTTCAAAGAGTTCTATGATAAACATGGGATCAAAAGAGAGCACACAATTCCAAGGACTCCACTGCAAAATGGAGTTGTTGAGAGGCAGAATAGATCAATAAAGCAAATGGAAAGATCAATGATGAATGAAAGGAACATACCTCAGACATATTGGGTAGAAGCAATTCATACAGTTGTTCATATCCTTAACAAATCTCATCTCAGGCCACACAGTGACAAGACTCCTTATGAACTATGGTTTGGAAGACCCGCTTCAATCAAGCATTTTAAAGTCTTTGGAAGTAAATGTTATATCAAGAACAATGATGAAAATATTGGCAAATATGATGATAGGGCTAATGAAGGTATCTTCTTGGGTTATGCTACAAACAATAAAGGGTACAGATGTTACAATAAGAGACTGCATAAACTAGTTGATTGTATAGACATAAAAGTTGATGAAGAAATCCCGGTCAGAAATGTAAGCAGTGTTGAACCAAGCACAAAAGATATAGTTGAAGATGAAGATGAACAAGTCCAAGGATCAGAAAGGGAAGAATCTGAATTAGATGAATATACGAATACTCAGGCTGACACAAATCAGCAGAAAGAAGAAAAATCACCTCCCATAATTGTTAGAAAGAATCATCCTGAAAATCAGATAATTGGAGATATAAATAAAGGAGTTCAGACAAGAAGAAAATTGATTAAAGACTCAGAACAATCTCATGTTGTTTTTTTATCTATGACTGAACCTAAAAATTTTGATGAAGCCAGCCAGCATGATGATTGGATTAAAGCAATGAATGAAGAGCTTGATCAGATTGAGAAGAACAATACTTGGGAGCTTGTCCCTAGACCTGAAGATAAGAATGTAATAGGTTCCAAATGAGTGCTCAAAAATAAAATGAATGAAAAAGGACAAGTTGTTAGAAATAAAGCTAGATTGGTATGTAAAGGGTATGCATAAGTTGAAGGTTAGGACTTTGATGAAACTTTTGCACCAGTGGCAAGATTGGAGGCCATCAGAATGTTCATTTCATATTCATGCAATAAGAACTTTAAACTGTATCAGATGGATGTTAAGTCAACTTTTCTTAATTGAGATCTAGAGGAAGAAGTATATATGGAGCAACCTGAAGGATTCTCATTGACAGATAATCCTAATTATGTTTGCAAGCTGAAGAAGGCCTTATATGGACTGAAACAAGCACCACAAGCTTGGTATTATAGATTGGAAAAAATTTTACAAGACAAAGGGTTCAAGAAAGGTACTATTGACAGCAATCTCTACATTAAATCTGAAAGTGATAATTTACTAGTTGTTTTGGTTTATGTAGATGATATTATTTTTGGTTTTACTAATGAATCATTTGTCCAGTGGTTTTCTAACTCTATGAAAACAGAGTTTGAGATGTCCTTGATAGGAGAACTGTCATATTTTCTTGGCTTACAAGTAAAATAGAGTTCTGCAGGAATTTTTATATCTCAAGAAAAATATTTGAAAGAGATGTTGAATAAATTTCAGATGGAGGATTCCTCTCCTGTTAGTACACCTATGGTGGTTGGTTGCAAGCTTAGTAAAGATGATATTTCACCGGATGTTGATCAAAGGACATATCGCTCTATGATAGGCAGTCTTTTGTACATCACAGCATCCCGTCCTAATATAATGCAAGCTGTTGGAATGGTAGGTCGTTATCAGTCTGCTCATAAGCAAAGTCATTTGGTATTTGTCACAAGGATATTAAAATACTTGAAGGGAACAATGACTTATGGTCTGTGGTATCCCAGAAATCAGAATTTTCAATTAACTGCTTGTTCAGATGCAGATTGGGAAAACTGTGTTGATGAGAGAAAAAACACCAGTGGACGAGCATTCTTCCTGGGTGACTCATTAGTAGCATGGATTAGTAAAAGGCAAGGATATATTTCCTTATCAACTACATAAGCAGAGAACATTGTTGTTGCTACTTGTTGCACTCAGATTTTATAGATGATACAAACTCTTACAAATTTGAAGGTAACTTACACTGATCCCATTCCACTTCATTGTGATAACACCAGTGCCATCAGTCTCTCTAATAATCATGTACTTCATTCAAAATATAAGCACATACCAATAAAATACCATTTTCTCAGAGAACAAGTTACAAATAGAATTGTTCAGGTGAATTATATTCCTTCCACATAACAGATAGTTGATATCTTTACTAAGCTATTAGCAGCGACCCCTTTTGGATATCTTTGTCAAAAGTTGGGGGTTATAACTTCTTTCATCTAATCTATTCACCTGGTCAGGGGGAGTACTTATTGAATATCTCTTGTATTTATAAGATGTTCATAGTTGACAGGGGGAGTATGTATTGCAACAGCTCAGGGGGAGCAAGCCTCTTCTTTGACATTGATGTCAAAGGGGGTGAAAGTGTGGTAATTTGAAAGATGCTACAGTGATATAATTGGATGTTCTTCAAGGGGTTGTCATCAATGCTAAAGGGGGATATTGTTGGCATGTTTTCAGATAGATGCAGAGTATGCGTGTTTGTCATTGATGGCAAAGATCATGACCAGTAGCACAACGTTGATCGCATGGCAAGATCAGAAGCTAAACTCCATTTCGGGTATCAGAAGCTAAACTCTATTTCGGAGTTTTGGATATCGGGAGTTAGAAGAGTCAAGACTCTTCATCATAGGAGTCCTGAAGTTGCGAAATGTGAAACGCCGAAATTCTGAAACAAGAACATCAACAAAGACTCCATTTCGGAGTTTCGAATACTGGGAGTTGGAGGAGTCAAGAGTCAAGACTCTTCATCACAGGGGTCCTGAAGTTGCGAAATCGTGAAATGTCGAAATGCGAAATTGTGAAAGGCGCTAACAACTAAACTCCATTTCGGAGATCGTGACTTGGAGAGTCCAGATGCCTCGCAACAGGAATTTGTGACATGCAAAATCGTGAAATGTCGAAATATGAAATTGCGAAAGGCACTAAAAACTAAACTCCATTTCGGAGATCGTGACTTGGAGAGTCGAGATGCCTCGCAACAGGAATTCACGACATGCGAAATCGCGAAATGCCGAAATGAGAAATTTTGAAAGGCGCTAACAACTAAACTCCATTTCAGAGATCGCAACTTGGAGAGTCAAGATTCCTTGCAACAGGAATTCGCGACATGCGAAATCGTGAAATGCCGAAATGTAAAATGCCAAAATGATTGAAGCTAGTCCAGCTAAGCTCCTTTTTTGGAGTTTCGGGGATTGCGACATGGAGTGTCAAGATATCTCATCATAAGAATTGTCGAAATGCCAAAATGCGAAAGGCATTTTGATTAGGCACGTGATCACAGCCAGTGGGCATATGGAGTAAGCGCGAGACCCATCATTTATAATCCAACGGTGCAAGTTAATCAGGAATATGATCGAAGGGTTATTGTTTCTCTTCATGATTAATTGTTCAATTACGATTCAGTTAGCAGAACAGAATCATGGTTCTTGGACGGTTGGTGATTTAGTTGCTGAGGCGTGTGTGAATAAAATGAGAAATGAGACGACTATGCAAGGTTGGTTGTTCTGACTGAAAAATGAGTTGAATTGTAGAAAGGTAAAATTACAGTATGCACAGTGTGAAGAAAGCTCAGAGATAAGGAACAGAAGCTAAACTGAGGAGAAAAGGTGAAGAGATCAGAATGTGCACATATCAAAGAGCATGAGAAGGACAGAGAAAGAACAGATAGAAAGAGACAGCAAGTCAAGACAAGTATGAACAAAGCAGAAGAATAGTGTAGCAGAGAAGAATTGCAGAACAGTGAAGAAGTGGTAAGAATTGATTTATCTTTGTTGTTGGTTATTCAATCATTTATTTGTAATAAGGGTGGTAGGGAGGTGCTAAAGAGGACTGTTGTCCTCAGAGGGTTCAAGTGGGTTCTTGAACACAAGAAGTTGTAGCTTCCATCTGGTTGCAGCGAAAGAAACCAGGGTGGTGCAAGGGAGAACAAGTGTTCTCTGTTATACAGGTTGGAGCCTGTGTAATTGGAAGTTGGTGCTTTCATCCAGTTGGTGCTGGAACACTCAAGGAGTTGGTAGTTCCTTCTAGTCGGTACTAGAGAAACCAGAGAGTTGGTGCTCTCAAACAAGTTGGATCTTGTAAAACAGAGGTAGTAGCCTCACATTGAGTTGGTGATTAATTATAGATGATGTACAGAACTTAAAAGACTGCCTATCATTTCGAAGAAGAAGAGGTTTTCTCCCTTTATGGGTTTCCTCGTGAAAATATGTCTCTATGTATATCTTATGTGTGACTGATGCTCATTATTTATGTTGTCCATATGGTGTATAATATTGATGATCACTTGAATAAAGTTTAAAAATGTTTTAATAGACTTAAAATTGTTTAAGCACAATAACAATTGATTCACCTCCCCCTCTTAGTTGTCTTAGTAATTTCAACAATGGGATCAGATTGAGAATGAGGAGGTGAAAGCCAAGGAACAAGAAATTGTGCATGATAAGAAGAAGGTTGATTATGTCATAAGTTTTCTTGAAGAATGTCATGAGAGTGAGCATAAACAAGAAGGAGCTGATTTGAATTTTGATCCATTGCATTATGAGCAGAGAACTGATTATGCTATGAATTTTTTTGAAGTTTCAAAGATGATTTTTTTGCAAATGTAACAAACCTAATTAATTCTTTAATTACCATGAATGATAAATTTTAGTTTAATGAATTATTAAAATAGATTTTATGAAGACTTTATTATAATATAATTGTTATTGGTAGTTGAACCAATTTATGGGAGGGATAAGGTGGTTGAGTGATTAATGGGGGGAAGGCGGTTGGATAAAGGGGGGAGAAGGAAGATAAGGGGAAGGAGAGGACTCAGGAACGGGATTGTTATCACATAGTTTGTAGCTAGGTCAAAAGGCTAGAAGATAGAGGCCAAACTGGCGTAACAGGAACCTACCCCACCCAATGTCACCACGATGGGGAGGTACTTTCTCTGTAGGGAGGTTAGGCCCAAGGGAGACATCCCCGGTAACCTGGAGTTTTGAAGAGGCTAAGGTAGAAAGGTCAAAGTGAAATTCCCTCTTCATAGGTCACCACCAACAACAGATAGTCATGCTAAACAGCCAATAATGAAGTGTAGGCCCAAATGAGAACACCTACCAGGAACAAAGCAACAACAGAATAATGTATGTCGGTTATGATTCAAAGGGTTAGTACTTCATATAACTATCTGATATCAATATATAAGCAATAGATATTGATGAGATCAATGTTTATTAATGCAACAATGAAATAATATCAATTCATCAATGAATACCAAGATGATGTAGCAATCAGTGTGTCCAATCAATCATGTATTCAATAAATGCTTTAAACCACCATCTAATTGCCTATAAAGAAAAATTGTTGTGTCAAGATGGAATAACCAAGGATGACGTCAGCCTGATTAGGGTTAGTAGTTAGTTAGGGTTTCAATTTATAAGAGTTTAAGAGTTTGTTTGACCACTATCACTTCAATGTTGGAGGCTTGAGATCAGTGCCTAAAGGTAAATGGAGTCAAATAAAGGGAGGATGAAAAGGTTGAAGGAATAAGGCTAAGGACTAGAGGGAAGGGTTCTGAAGTGCTGCAGTGGCAGAGCCCCAGAAACAAAACACTAGGGGAAAGAGGCTCGCTCCGGTGTTTCTTAAGCAAGGCCTCATGCTCTTTCCTCCTTCCTTAGGTTTAACTTGGCAAAACAGCTAGCATAAAAGATAAATCAAGACACGAGAGTGTGGTGAGGGAGAGTGTTGCTAAAGCAAGGCCCTATCACCAAACCCAAGAAGCAGGACGGCCCTAGGTGTAGATAACCTAGGCCTGAGACGTCTCCTCCTTCTTGACTTTTAAAGGTACAGCTAGCACAAGGGGAAAAAGAAATAAGCATGTAGCAATGGCTAGGCTCTTCCTTCCTTCTTCAATGGCAAAAAAATTCTCTTTTAGGGAACATGAGACAACGACCTACTTGTGTGTTTTTCCCCTAGGGTTTTAAAATCAACAAATTTTATAATAAATGCAAGAATATAATACTACAACCACTCAATTAAGAAGTTTTGCAGAAAAAACACTTACATATCATGATGAAATAACATTGCAAACCCTAGTTGTAAACCTTCCTTCAAGAGAAATGCCAAAAATGCCAAGAAATTCCCTCCTTCAACAAGTGTGCCTCACTTAAACAAAAGAAATACCCAAGTAGGGCACAAAAAATCAGATCTCACTAGGAGAGTGAGTGTTGTGTTATGTCAAAATGAGGATAAAAGTCCTCAATATATACTGTATCAATGACCTTTAATTAAATTTAGGTCATAAAAAATAGCCGACAAGGCTTTAAACCAAAATCATATTGTTTTTACATTAAAATGTCAAATTAAAACCCTAACTGAGCTGTAATAAAGGTAAAATCCCCTTCAAGGGAGGCGCTAGCCCCTTTTAGGGCAGATGAGGCATCCAGGAGAAAAACGTTGACCCCCCAATGGCCTCTCCAACATGCCACTACTGCCCAGTCTACCTCCAAGAATTACCATGAAGCTGGATGACGTCATGGTAAGGATGGGGATGCTCTGAGCCTTCCAAGGCCAACGTTCCACTGAAAAAGGGCTCATTCCCCGCAGGTCGGGCTCTGCCAAAGTGCCTCTTGTGAAATGTCCTCTTCTTCTCTGGTGCAAGAGCTCAATCAAACATTGTCCTGTCTCTGCCCCTCTAACGGGGTCTCATCAACCATTTGATGGGCTCTTTAGCCCCATGGAGGTCCGAACTAATCATCTCCCCATGTGTACCGGTCCAAATGGTACCTGTCTGTTGGGCATGGTCCTGCACATCAAAAACTACGCCCTCCATGGGCTAATTAGTCACAGGGATCATAGCAATGTCAATCACATTGCATCATCAATATTATTAAACATATGCATAAAAACCCTAATATATCATCCAATAGCACAAACACATTACAAAAACCTACAATACAAGGTTGAGGAAAAGGACAAGACACCTTATTGGGCTAGTACCCATAAGGAAAGGAAAGTTTCCAAGGGGTTTCATCCAAGCCATGTAAAATGAGATGATGTGGCTAAGGGATGTCCAAACTTACGGGTAGAGTGAGAGCCAGGGGTGCATGATATTACATGTGGGTGTCTTTGTAGAAGGTGAGTTGTACCCGTCATGGATGCAAATTTTTCCAACCCCTTTCTTACCTTTATTCTTTTCTTTATTTTCTTTTTCTTCTTCTTTTTCTTTTTATTCAAGGGATAACCAAAGGACACTGCCTTGGCGTAGTGACCAGAGCTAATAGTGTTACCCAGAAGTACTTTCACAACAATGATAAGGTTGGCTTGTGATGAGACCCCCTTTCCCTTGGCCATGCAACCAAAGGTCACTTCCCTGGCGTCGTAACCAGATGATGGCAATGTCATGCTGTTAGGTACCCATGAACATAATAGGCTGGCTCGTTATGAGACCCCCTATCCTCTTTCCTAGGTCTTGTTTGTTATTTTTTCGGGTCCCTCTTGTTTCTTGCTAAGAGGATTTTTATTGCCTTCTCGGGGATCCCTGGGCGAAGCATCTCGAGATTTCATTTTTAGGCTTTTATCTTTTACCAACTGCTTTTACCTTCTGGGCCTTTAGCCATTTCTTCCCATGAGATAAGGTGCAACCCCACAAACAGATCATCCTAATGCCCGAACAAGGGGAATGGGACAGATGAGTGGGAGATAAGATGAAAAAGTGGTCAGATGATGGGAGCGGACGATGGCTCTTTAGAAATCCCCCAGTGGCAAACCAAAACCTATGGGTACAGGCTTGCTAGGGCTCCAAGTCAGTCTCCCCAAGCATGGTCAAGCGGGACAATATAAGATCCAGGCAGTCATTAGAAATAAAAGGAATTAGATGCATACATTTAAAGGTTATAATGATCAAAAGTGACACATACCATGATACCTGGACCAATTACCTCATGGAGCAAGATCCTTCTCTGATACAAGACCAAGCTGATGGTGATGGATGTTGTTGTTGCTAACAAGACTAATCTGATGAAAGAAGAAAATGATGGGCCCCCCAGGGCCATGCTCAGGTCAATCCTGCTCTCAGTACTCCATGTCTAGGACCTGTGGACCTCGAGACATGATCACTTAGTTATCCCTAGAAATTGGGGATAACAAGGATCTTTTTTGGGTGGAGTGATATTTTGATTTATGGGAGTTGAGAAATTTGGAGAGGGGGAAGAAGAAGGGAGGAAACAGTTTGGGTTGCATCAGTTTTACTCACAGTTTGCTTAAGGACTCTCACAGGGGCACATGTTGCTGGGAATTTTGGGCTTGGGGGCCAGGAAACCGTAAGGATTCCTAGGAATAGGGAGTCGAAGAGGTTGTTCCTAGTTGGTTGGGAGGTTACTCAGTTTGGGCAGGATTTATCAGGTTGAGGTTCAACATCAGGTTGAGGTAAATACCTCATGCTCATTATTATGTTGTTGTTTTTCATTATTATGTTATTCATTATGCTCATTATGTTGTTCATTATTATGTTGTATTTTTATTCTGTTGAACATTATTATCCTGGAACAGTAAATAAAGTAAATAAAGAAGTAAATAAGATAGAATTTCTATATTTATTTTTATTTTTATGAGGCTTTGTATGCATAGGCCTTACACATGGTATCAGAGCCTGGTTTCAAAACTGAAACCTAGGGCTTACCCATCCTCGTAACTGAATGATTATGCTATATGTTCTATAAACAACCCATAAAAAATAAAAATAAAACAAACAAACAAACAAAAAACCTTCAATCACAACTAGTGAATAACGATGAAATGTTTATGAACATTTCATGAACTATTCATCTGTAATGAAAGGATATTTATAAACATAAATAATTAGGTATATATATATATATATATATGGAAAATAAATAGGAGTGTAAAAAAAAATGTTTATATAAATCTAGGCTCGAGGGCCAAGCTCAAGCTCCGAGCTCCAGCTCCAAGCAACCTGCAAGCCAAGCACAAAAAAAAAAAAAAACAACAAATTTTAGCACTAGTTTAAACAAATAGACATATATGACATATATATAAATATATTGAAATATAGAGAAGACGTTTCAAAAAAAAAAAAAAAAATTATATATGTATAAGTAAAAAAAAAAATTGGGATTTTTAAGCTAATACCTAAGTCATCCACCAAAGATTGAAGACAAGGCCATAGGATAGCACCAAAGCCTAACACCGAGGTAACACAAGTCTGGGCAAAGCCAAGCGTCAAGCCACATGGAGGAGCTCATCGAGGTAGCTCATAAAGCCACCAAGCAACAAACCACGAGGAGGAGAGCCCATGAATGGGTAGTGCACAATGCACACAGCACCAAGTCAGGTGCCAACCAGGGGAAGGGCTTGGATATTAATATTGGGCTTGAATCATAATCCCCTAATCATCAACTTAAGAAATGAAACCGAACCCCCAATCTCGATCCGGAACAACCTCCACATATCCGCAACGTGCCATCGAAGTCAACCAAATATCCGCCAGGAAACAACTCATAAGCTTACATAGATCATACATTCCCAGCGCTGAGTCAAGCCACCAGGGGCAGGCGTTCTATTTGCACTACGCTCATAGAAAAAAATTCCAAGTCCAGAAGCAAATGGACAGCCAAACATCAACATATAATATAACATCGAGCGCCTAAATCAAACCACGAGGAAGATCCCTCAAGGGTTCATTCATATTGCAAGGCAGGGTTAGCGGGCAGCAAAAGCCTTCGGTGGTCATTCCCAGCTGCATGGGGCGCCCCCAATCCTCGAAGAAATGGGTGATAGCAGACCATCTCCTACAGTGTGATGGCATAGCCTCCATTACCTTGCACTGCCATTACCATTACCTTCTGCCTTTCCCTTCGCCCCTCGGACTCTTCGGGCTTACTATTGGTGGAGCCTCTCTTCAATTTGTCCTTCGTTCAGAGGGCCATGGATGAACTTGTCTTCGAAGATATAGGGTTCCAGTCCCTCTACGTAGTGGATTCACCCTCATGGGTTCATTTATATGAGGCGAGTAGGTCTCCTATCAGCCTTTTATCCCACACACAGTGCAGCCTCGTGGTGGAGCGCAACTTCTCCTTCACCCATGCGCAGTATCACAAGTCGTCGACCATATACCACAGCTAGAGGAGAAAACTGCAATGGCTTGTCTAGGAGGCAAACCATGACAAGTTTTCCCGTGATTTTGAGTGAGCTGAGAAAGGGTTCTAAGGGATGTGAAGCAGATATTGTATCGAGTATGTAGTCTAGATATTTTGTTGTACCCTGCATCTGCTTCGAGTCTTGGCTGATAAAAAAAAAATGATCTTCTCCTAAAGCTTCTCTAGCTTCCTTTTCTTTAGTAGGAGACGTGCTGATAACTGTAAATTTCAGGCCAAAAGCCTTCCCAAACTTGTGCCAAGTCCAACGACCATGCACCAAATACCAAGTGCCAAAGACAAGGGAGTAGCTGACAGGGGGCTAACATTTATGCACAACACATCGGGTCGAGACCAGGCACTAAGCCTCTGAGGAGGATACCCACAGGTCGAGGGTTATGCGCTAACATCAAGCCGAGTGGGCAAAGTGGGAGAGTGGAGAGTGGAGAGGTGGTAGAATGTTATGAAAATGTTTTGTGTAGGGTTTTGGAATTGAGAGTGGGGAAAGAAGGGCACGTGGGTCTCATGCGAGGACCCACAATGCCCTAGTTTTTTTTTTTTTAATTATTTTAATTTTTTTTGTTGTTATATTTTATTCTAATTATTTTATTTTATTTATTTATTTATTTTTATTTGTTTAAATGTTAATTATTTGAAATTATTTTAAAGCATTCTTTCAATTTTAATTCTTTTTATTATTTAAAATAATTAGATTTAAAATGATTAATTTTAAATATTAAATTTTATTTTCAAACTATTGATAATTAAGTACATATTAATGTTAATAATTAGTGAGTAATTAATGTTAATAATTAAGTACATATTTAATGATCAATGTCGATGATTAATTATGTTCAAGATCACATTAACTAGTGTTAAAAGAAAGTTTTAAGGACTTACACCATGATAAAGGGGGAGGGGGCTTCATGCGCGCTAAGAAAGTAAGTTAGAGAAATTGGCGAGTGTGGTACAATGCTAGCGTTGCTAGCAACGTAGAGAGTTAGTATATTTTCTGGACGAAGTTACCAAGCTTAGAGGCTTTCGACTCTGACCGTTAGCCACTTACCCTAAAGAGAGTAACGTTTGTTTACAGACAAGTAAAAAAAAAAACTTATGCCTAACCCTGTGTTTACAAATATAAGTTGAGCGAAGGTGAATTGTCTTAGACTCTTCCCTGACAAGCGTTTGGTTTGATGCAAATTCAATTGTTCTAGATGGTTAGAACTTGGGGAAATCGAGACTGATGGGCAATGTCACAAGAACCATCAATGTCAGCCCTGCCACCACCATCGCCTGAATTAGCTCTCATTTTGCACTCTTTGGAGGCTATTAATGAGACTTTAAAGGGGCGTTAGCCAGCAGGGGTTGAAGTGGAACCCCCACCATCTGGAGTGGGTAACCCTGAAGCATCAAGGGATTCAAGAGGAGGGCCTCCACCCAAGGACATCACTAGAGAATTGCAGAAGATCAAACTTCCAAAGTTTGTCAGGGGTCATGTCAGTGAACGTGTAGAGACATGGTTGAAAGGAATGACACAATGTTTTTCCTTAAGAGACTATGCTTCCACATCAAAGGAGAAAATATCCATCTTTCAGTTGAGGGACAGTGCCTTGAACTAGTGAGGCAACCTAGAGAGGCAGTTGTACCTTACCCCAAACACTGTCTCATGGGAACTTTTTGAGGAAAGGTTCCAGAGGAAATATTTTCCGACTTACTATGAGGAACAACAGGTGGGAGCATTTCATGCTCTAGTACAAGGAAACAGGACTGTGGAAGAGTACGATATCAAGTTCATGGAGTTGGTAAAATATGTTTCATACATGGATAGTGATCAACGATAGGCAAAACACTTTGTCTATGGGTTAAGCCCTAAGATAAGGGCCATGGTATGGATGTGGAAACCGTTGTCAGTAGCAGAAGCAGTTGAAAATGCATGTTATACAGAGGAACTTATAAGCTTAAATGAAGGTATGAGATTGACCTTTCCACAGCATCTTGGATTCGTGAGGAAGGCCCCTAGGACCTTCTCTAGGGGAGGGAGCTCTAGGTCACCTCCTTATGGTAATAGAGTCACACCTAGGATAGTTGCTACAGGTATTTCAATGGTAGAAAGTACAGCATCCCACTCATCACCAACAACGCAGGCAGGTCCACGACCTTCTCAGGGAGAAGCAAGTAGGGGCAGGGGCTCCAGGGGAAGGATCTCATTTCAGAGACCATCATAGAGCAGTGCCTAGGTTCCATCTCGTGTTACATGTTGGAGATGTGGAGGACCCCATTACCAACATGACTACCCAGAGTTGCAAGCAAGATTTTTGCATAGAGAAGGAAAGGCCTGGATGGGAAGAGCAAGTAGTAGCCACCAGATTTATGCAGCGGTTAAATCGTCAGGAAGAACATAAATCCACGGTGGTGGAGTCGTCAAGTATGCTAAATCATGTCAATTTTAAAATTTTGTTTGATTCTGGTGCTACAGATAGTTTCATTTCACCATCTGCATTAGAAAAGTATGGGTTGGTAGCCTACGAGAACAATGACTTTAAACAAGTCGAGATGGCTTCGAGGAAAAAACAAGTGGTAGGACCTACCGTTGATAATTATCTAGTAGACCTGGGAGTGTGTACTACTAGGTTGAAGATATATGTCACTGCTTTGGGGACATATGACCTAATCATTGGAATGGATTGGTTAGAATCCCATCGAGCTATGGTAGATTGTTTCGCAAAAAGGATGCTTTGTGTTGACAATGAAGGAAGGCTCGTAGAGATCCACGGTATATGGAGAAAGGTGTCTCTACGCTTTATCTCGACCATGAAGGTTAAACATTGCATGAGGCAAGGGTTTCGACTATATGTAGTGGAAGCAATCAACAAAAGGAAAGGACCCTCCTTGGATCAGTACCCAGTATTGTCGGAGTTTAAGGATGTTTTTCCAAAAGAGTTTCCAGGGTTACCCCCTGAGAGGGAGCTTGATTTTACTATTGAGCTAAAACCTGGTGCAGAGCCAATTTCCAAGACTCCGTATAGGATGACAATGCCAGAACTTTGTGAGTTGCAGATGCAGTTGAAAGAACTACTCGACTTTGGGCTAATAAGGCCCAGTGTCTCACCTTGGGGTGCACCAGTAATTTTTGTGAAGAAGAAGGATGGTTCCTTACGATTGTGTATAGATTACAGGGACTTGAACTGTGCTATAGTGAAAAATAGGTACCCAATGCCATGGATAGATGATCTCTTTGATCAGATGAAAAGAGCAGTGGTGTTCTCAAAAATTGATTTGTGATCAAGGTATCACTAGTTAAGGATTAAGGAATGTGATATTCCTAAAACTACATTTCAAACTCAGTTTGGGCATTACGAGTTCATGGTAGTACCTTTCGGTTTGACCAATGCACCAGCAGTGTTCATGAGCCTCATGAATGGTGTATTCCGGAAGTACTTAAACCGATTTGTACAAGTCTTTCTAGATGATATCCTCATCTATTCCAATAATGAAAGAGAACATGAGGAACACTTGGATGTGGTGTTGTCCTACCTCAGAGAGAAAAAATTGTATGGAAAGTTGTCGAAGTGTTATTTCTTCCAGAAATAAATTCACTATTTAGGCCATATCATTTCTGGTGAAGGAATCTTTGTGGACCCAAAAAAGGTAAAGGTCATTATGGAATGGCCAGTGCCGAAAAATGCTCATGAGGTAAGAAGCTCCATGGGGCTAGCAGGTTATTATCAGAGATTTGTGGAAGGGTTCTCTAAAATGGTGAAACCCATCACCACTTTGCGGTGCAAGGGGGTCAAGTATGAATGGATAGAAGAATGTGATACCGCATTCATCGATCTTAAGAGATTACTAACTAGTGCACCAATTCTATGAGTGTCATATATGGAAAAGGACTTCACAGTATGCACGGATGCCTCGAAGAAAGGGTTGGGGGCCGTGCTAATGCAGGATGGAGGAGTGATAGTGTATTCATCAAGGAAGTTGAAGCAGCATGAAGAGATTTACGCTATTCATGATTTAGAGTTGGCAACTGTAATGCTAGCTCTGAAACTTTGGAGACACTATCTAGTGGGGCAAAATTTTGAGCTCAAAACGGACCATGAAAATTTAAAACATCTCTTCACTCAAAGGGATCTCACTGCCAAGTAGAGGCGTTGGAGTGAGTTTATGAGTGAGTATGATTTTGGAATTTCGTACATCAAAGGAAAGGAGAATGTTGTCGCATATGACTTGAGTAGGAGACCACGTGTCTTCTCTTTGGTACCCTTAAAAGTTAATCTGAGGGAGCGTGTGTTAACGCAACTCCTTGGAGATAATTGGTATTTAAAGGTTACTTCAACCCTCTAGAGTGGGAGGCAAATAGATCCAAGGTATGAAGGATATAGCCTGGAAGCAGATGGACTATTAAGATATCAAGGAAGGATGTACATCCCCGAAGGTGGGGATATTCGAAGCATCATACTGAAGGAAGCCCATAGAGCACTTTATTGTGTGCATCCAGGTGTGAAGAAAATGTATGCAGACATGAAGAAATTTTTCTTCTGGGTAGGCATGAAGTGCGATGTAGTCAATTTCGTCGCCAAGTGCCTAGAGTGTCAACAAGTGAAATTCAACCACACCCACCCGGCAGGTCTCCTACAACCGCATGATGTCCCTATGTCCAAGTGGGAAGTCATTTTTATGGATTTTGTTGTGGGGTTGCCACTCACATCGCATAGACACAATGCCATTATTGTGATAGTTGATAAGTTAACCAAGAGTGCTCATTTTATTCTGGTTAGAGACACTTACGATGTCACTAATGTGGCATACGTGTTTTTAAGTGAGGTCATATGTTTGCATGGGATACCCAAGAAGATCATTTCATATAGGGACTCCAGATTCACTTCTAGGTTTTGGACAAGTTTGCAGTCAGCGTTGAGGACGCAGTTGAACTTAAGCACATCTTATCATCCTGAAACAGATGGGAAAACTGAGAGAGTAAATCAAGTCATGGAAGACATGATTAGGATGTATGTTATGGATAATCAAACCCATTGTGAGAAGTGCCTACCTTTGGTAAAGTTCGCCTACAATAACAATTTTCATAGCTCCATTGGAATTCCATCCTACGAAGCTCTGTATGGAAGGCCATGCAAAACACCATTGAGTTGGGAAAGGTTAGAGGATCGAGTGACAGTTGGGCTATAACTAATTCAAGAGATGGAGGAACAGGTGGTTCAGATTAGACAGAGACTAAAGGAATCATAGGATAGACAGAAAATGTATGTTGATGCACATAGGAATGACCAAAGTTATAAAGTGGGAGATCAAGTTTTCATTCGTATCAGGCCTAATAAGAGTACTATTCGGTTCGGGAAGGGGACAAATTTGTAGCCTCGATTTATAGGACCGTTCAAAATCCAAGAGAAAATTAGACCCATTTTCTATCATCTTGTACTGCCACCCCACTTGCATAAAACAAATAATGTTTTTTATGTATCTGTTCTACGTCATTATGTTGCTAACAAATCTCATAAACTAAATTGGAAGGAATTGCAGGTATCGGACGCGGGAACCCTCACGGTAGAACCGTTAAGCATATTGGACTGTAGAGTCCGACAGCTCAGGAACCGTTTGGTAGACCAAGTTAAAGTCTAGTGGGACAAGTTTAGTCCAGGATCTGCTACTTGGGAGGATGTCGAGACATTACAACAAGATCATCCCTCACTTTTTTGACCACCTCGAGAATATGTTTCTCGAAGGTTGGGTGTATGTAACGCCACCTTTTGACTAAGACAACTAGGATTACCTGAGGCCTAATCACCTTTATTTTCTATTCACTGTGAAACTATTAATGATACACTTGAACTTTTAAGACGTAGGAACCTATGTGAATGTCAATTCTATGAATGTTTAACGTTATTTGAATGATGATGGATATTATTCAATCTATTATGTGAATGTCAAATCTATGAATGTTTAACGTTATTTGAATGATGATGGATATTATGCAATCTATTATGGGAATGTCAATTCTATGAATGGTTAACGTTATTTGAATGATGATGAATACTATGCGATCTATTATGGGAATGTCAATTCTATGAATGGTTAATGTTATTTGAATGATGATGAATACTATGCGATCTATTTCTAACTTGAAAATTGTGAAATTTAAAGTTGTTGGTACGTGGATACCGAGTTGAGATTATGGTTGAATGCATTTACATGATGATAATGCATAAATATGTATGAGTTTGTGTTATAAACTAATCTATAGGTCAATGGGCTAAGAAATGGCCAAAGGAAATAATAATAAAATTGGATGTCATGAATATCGACCTAGAAACAATATGGTATGAATATTTGTATGTGAAATTATGTTGGTTCGAATGCATTGCTATGATATGTGAACCAGTGCAGGTTTTTTAGGTGGTGAGACTACCTAAAACTGAATAAACGATGAAAAAATTCTCAGCAACACAGTGCCACTGTATATTCCATGGTAGGGTGTGGACCCTATTCCTATTAGGAGGGGTGGAGGCAATTCCCACCGTGTATCATCTGAAACCTGGAGTCATGGGAGGACGGTGTTAGCTCACGCTCCCTTAGACATGTGATGATGACTGTCAGTTTCCTTCTAGGAAGCTTGGTCAAGAGAGTGACACTTCCACTTACGGGTTCTATTTGGAGTTAGGTCAATATAGTTGACGCTCCAAGATAGTCCAGCAAAAGAAGGATAGGGATGGAAGATGGAAGTAAGTTAGGGAGGAAGGATAAATAGAAATAGTTGAGAGTGTATGGGAATTTTGTCTTATAGTGGAATTTATTGTTTTCCCCTTTTGAAAAGAAAATATGTATATATGTATATTCATAATTTCTTAACTGAACTACAATTGTCTAAATGAACGTTGTTGTGCTAAAATATTGTAATTAAGGGACTTTGCGAACATTTTAATTGGTTTATTATCTTTTATGAAATGAATAGTCTTGTTGATTGGATTGGACGCATACAAGAATTATTATAGGTGTGATAACTATAGTCATTAGTACATGCGTGAGACTTGTATGTGCTAGCTACACATGCATTTCTTGCACATGTACACTAGTATGTATAAGTTTATTTTTATTTGCAAACTTACACTAGTATGTATAAGTTTTATTTTGCTTGCTTACTGATAATGTTGTTTATTGGATATGAATGTATAAACCATGTGTCATTTCCCTTGTATTGTAAATTACCCTAACTTTGGGGTGAAGTTTCTTGAAGGGTGGGTGTATGTAACAACCCTAATTAATTCTTTAATTATCATGAATGATAAATATTAGTTTAATGAATTATTAAAATAGATTTTATGAAGACTTTATTATAATATAATTTTTATTGGTAGTTGAACCAATTTATGGGAGGGATAAGGTGGTTGAGTGATTAATGAGGGGAAGGCAGTTGGATAAGGGAGGGAGAAGGAAGATAAGGGGGAGGAGAGGACTCAAGAAGGGGATCTCTTTTGGGTGGAGTGATATTTTGATTTATGGGAGTTGAGAAATTTGGAGAGAGGGAAGGAGAAGGGAGGAAATAGTTTGGGTTGCATCAGTTTTGCTCACAGTTTGTTTGAGGACTCTCACAGGTGCACGTGTTGCTGGGAATTTTGGGCTCAGGGGCCAGGAAACCATAAGGATTCTTGGGGCTAGGGAGCTGGAGAGGTTGTTCCTAGTTGGCTGGGAGGTTACTCAGTTTGGGCAGGATTCATCAGGTTGAGGTTCAGCATCAGGTTGAGGTAAATACCTCATGTTCATTATTATGTTGTTGTTGTTCATTATTATGTTGTTCATTATGCTCATTATGTTGTTGTTTCATTATTATGCTGTCATTGTTCATTATTATGCTGTATTTTTATTCCGTTGAACATTATTATGCTGGAACAGTAAATAAATAAGTAAATAAGATAGAATTTCTATATTTATTTTTATTTTTATGAGGCTCTGTATGCACAGGGTTTACAGCAGAGGATAAGGATCACCTTGTTGAAGAGAAAGTTGTTGTCCCAAACTTTCTTGTTGATGATATTATAGAAGGATTTGATCTACCTATATATGGTGAGTATGATAATGACTATGATGTTGATTTTCTATAGAAACCAATTGTATGTTCTTCATTAGAAAATGATTCTTTTCAGCAGTGTGATGAAAGCACTCAACCCATTTATGACAGTTATTTTATTGAACATGAGGAAAGTATTGAATCTATTGAAGGTAATTCTTTGTCGTTGTTCTTTTCTTCATTTAAACTGTTGAAATACAATTTTAAAATCATCAATGAAGCAAAGGAGTGTGATTTGATGCAAAATCATGTTGGTTTACTAGAACAAGCTAACAACATTATAAACCATCAACAACCTTCTCATGTTTCTCATGATCTTGTAGCATGTTATATAGAATAGTTTATCTGTTTAGATTTGCATCCATTGGTCAATTGTCAGTTTGAAAGTGAAAATGATTATGACCTAGTGTCCAAAACAGATATGTCTTTGTTCCCAACGAGTGTTCCATTACAACACTCTCATGAAAAATTCCACCTTGTTTGTGACAACCATCATGTTGAAGTACATGACATAAAAGATGCATTTGTAGGGGTGTTACAAAATCATGTCATTTTTCATGCTTTCAAAGATCCTTTTGCAGCATACCTAGAGTCAGTAAGTGGGCCTAAGTTTTCATATTTGGTCAATATTGAATTTGTTTTCAAATTTTTAGATGAGTTGTCATTAAGCAGGGTTTGTTTTTCACCCCTGAGGAATTCACCCAGTGAACAAGATGCTTGCATGGTTGCACTGGATTTTTTATTTCACTTGATTGAGCAGCTTATGGTTCAGTTCAGTAGGTAGGAGTGTTTAGAATAAGTTCACATTTTTTAGCATTCTTTCAGTAGTTTTCAGTTTTGTTTTTATTAGTCAGTTCAGTTTCAGTTTGGAATTCAGTTTGCAGCAGTGCAGTCTCGATTTTCAGTTTGAAGGATGAGTTTGGTTGCAGTCTTCAAGTTGGGAACAGTCCAATGGACAAGCACATGGTCTGCAGAGTTCTTGGCAGCTCACAGGGAGCATGCCATCCCCCATGGAGCCTATGTTAGCACAGAAATTTGAATTTTCAAATTTGGTCATTTTCGCAGTGCGCATTTTGTAGTGCGTCCATAATCAAATTGCTAGAATCTTGGGCTATGAGGTGTTAATCATATTTAAATTTTTATGATTATATTATGGTTCTCGAACTATATGTAGATTTCAAATGCTTTTTAAGTAGAGGAAGGGTTTTCTAAAGCCTTTATAAAAAAATATATGGCCTTGAAAAGGCCAATTTCTAATTCCTCATCAAAAGGTTCGGTCCCATTACCAAGCTAGATCACCATCACCAAAGTCTACATTTCAAGCACCAATTTTCAATGTCCAGCACCAAAACCACCACTTACAATATTCAATACTCAGCGCAAGTCACATGGAGGGATCTCACGAGGAGCATAGTGTTTGCACAACGCGTCAATAGGCGTTGTATGAATTGATGTATATAAACACCAAATATATTCTTCCTTTTTAAAGTGTGGGATAAATTCCATCATATGAAGAATGAAAATGTGCCCAAAAGCATAGAGAGCATCGAAAAAGGAGGATCGTCAGGTGTCATTGAGGGAGATCCTTGTCGCATTTATTAGCAATATTTTTATGTCCAGATGTCATTTTAAACGAGGATACATGTTACCAGTTGATCATGCAAACACCACAGGGTTTACACACCGCATCAACAGCTAAACAACCAAATGTCAAGTTTAAAGAATTGTAATGCTAAAGGTGTTAATACCCAGTTATGTGTCTACAACAGCCAAGTGCTAGTTTTCAAATTCTAAACCTGAGTGCGAAATTCCAAATGGTGCCATGCAAAGAGAATAATTTGAAAAGACAATTTAATATTTTAAGACCTCAATTTTTGTCTCAAAAAAGAGTTTAGATCGCAAAATCAACACAATTGTCAACCATCGAGAAATGAAATGCCAAGTTTTAAATGACAATTAAAATCAAGAGAAATGGTCAAAGAAAGCTTAGAGTTCAATAGAAAATCACTACGAAAATTTCAGAGAGGGTTTCAGAAGTGTTTCTTACTGAAAACGAATAGACATAGCCCAAGGGTTGTTGGAGACTTTGATAAAAACTAAGGTGACTCTATTTATTTACAAGTAGTTGAACGAGATGTGGTTGCTAAAAAAAATCAGTGCGAGGATCATCTAGATGGTATTGAGAGTGTAGGATTTTATGAACTTGTTGACTCAGACAATTGTAGTCCATAATTGCTTTGCTTATTGGCCAAGTTTTAGTTTTGATTCAAGGGAGACGAGCTCATGTAGAAACAACCTCTACAAAAAATGGATAGATATTGGTTGATGATTAAAATCTCACTAGTAGGAATTTGGAGAAGAATGTTGTTCTGGAGAAGATTGCTTGATATGTCGAGAAATTGCTTCATCATCATTCAGAGAAGGGATAAGTTTGATTATTTCTGTTACATAGTTGTGCATTAGGATTTCTTACCCTATGAACCTCGTATGCATATTCTTTAAAGGTGTGGTAAATACAAATTGATGGAAGAGTATTTATATAATGATCAATTCAAAGATTTTGATGGCTATATCTAAAAAAAAAATTGATTAAATGAGTTCGTTAATCAAATACAACAATCCAACTAAGAATGCAGAGGGCGGAGTACTTCATGGAAAAACATCAGCAGTAGGATTATCTCTAGATACATAAAAGAAGGGAACAATAGATAGATGGGAAGATCATACCCATCATTTTAAGGTCAAAATAATCATACCAACTGCAAATAACTAAATAAGGCTTGAAGTTGAAGACAATCAAGAACAAAGGTTTTGCAGCGAAGCTACTACACGCTGGGAAAGTGATGAAGCTGGAGTTTTTGCAGCAAATTGTCTCAAGGACACTGCGAAACCACACAGTCAGCTTGAGACCAAGAATTTTTCAACTTCCATATGGAGGGAGCATACCAAATCACCATGAGGACTCGAGGAATCATCTATTTTTCCACCCAAACTCATGTAGTTTGTTGAGATTTGAATGCATTAATTAGGTCAAGAACTGAATCCTAAAATTTAGCAGTTTTTTTGGAAGTTGTTATTATTCTGTTGTAACTTCCTCTAATTTTGGAAAATTCTAAAGAAGGTGGTCCTTCAGCTTTGGAAATAGGATATCCTATATATTTTGGAAAAAACATTGTAAATAGGCTCAGCCAAGACTCTCGAGAGAGCTTGGAGGAAACGAAAATATGTGTGTTATCAATGTAAGCCTGAGGGCATTCCTGTTTTTGAAAATATTCCTAGCTTTGAAGATTCTTGAGATTTGTATATCAAATTGTGGTTACTTTGGTGTTCATCTTTATTTCCATCTTGCTTGAATAAATTGTATCTTTTGAAGATCAATGGTTTTATTTGATTTATAGATTCTTGAAATAGTAAAGTGTTTGTTGTAACTTGCCTATGAATCATTATTTTTGTTCAAGTACCTTGTATTTGTACTGCAGAGAAGATCTTTGTTCCATGGATGATTTATTTTATGTTAACTTCTTCCTTATTCAATCTACCATCATATTATCATTCGTCTTATATGCTTTTCAATTTCCTTCTAACTTCAGGGTGTTTATTTGACTTCATGCCCAATGGTAGTTCATTGATCTATAGTTCGTTTCCCTCTCCTTTCTCGATTAGTCTAGTTGATCCACTTACTAAACTTGATTTAAATTATTGATATTTTGATGGGTACTGGGATTATCCTTATATCATTCTAAGGGTGACTCCTAGTGCTAACACACACCTTGACCTAGGGAAATATATACCCAATAGGACACCTCGTCAACCCTCCCATATCCAATCTTTCCAAGTCACATAATGTCTTTGAGCACTTAATTGTTTGGCAGGGTAATCTTTGATGCACATGCTTAGGTGGTTCATTTATTGACTTGATTTACTTATCATGATATTTTGACTTGAGATCCTTGGAGGGTGCGCTTATTTTTCTTTGCAGGACCTCATTGGTGGACAGTTTTGGAGGAACAATCCTAGCTTGGGCCTCCATGGGGCTTGAAGCCCACAGGTGGATGCCAAGAGCCTGCATGTCAGATGAGAGATATGAAACTTCGAAGGCCTATAAGATGACTTAGATGACATAATCTGGTCCTTACATACCAAACGTTTTTCCTAGGAGAGGCAAAAATTCATCTTTAGGAGCATGATGTCATCTAGGGGGCTTAGGTTTGGTGGTGAGCTTACCACTCATTGGCACATGGACGTTTTGAGGATAATTGGGCTTTGACCATGAACAAAGTGACTTGGATGCTTGACATGTGGCTTTCGGAAGCCTAACTACTCTCCTCCAACACTAACGACTTACTCCTAGTGTCAAAATGTCCCCTAAAGCAGTGACGTCACTTTAAATTAGGGTTTATTTTTGTGTAAAAGTAAATTTAAAGTGAATTGTTTAATATTATTTTGTAAAATGGGAAAAATTAGGGTTGTTGACCCCTAGTCTTTTGGTTTACCCTAAAATTATGTGGACAAACTATTTTGGAGACATATTGTATAAATAGAGATCAAAAGATCTCATTTCATAACACAACTCTCCCATTGTGAGAAGTAATTGGTTGAAATTTTCACTACCCTTGGTGATTGTAGTATTTCAGATATAAAATAGTATGCAGAATAGAAATAATTAGCTAGAAATGGTAGAGAAACAATTATATAACCAAAACAATACCACAATAATACCAGAATAACACCATAAAGAGCAATTTGATTATTGAGAGCAATATTAACTTGCCTCTTCGAGGGGGAAACCTCCAGCAAAGTAGAGACCTATTAAAATAATATCCAAGACAAGATTTCTCATACCCTCTACTTATATTTATAGTAAATATATCCATCCAAAAGAACAATCTAGAGGAAGATCCTTCCAAAAGCGGAAACTTCTAGTAGGTCTTCTTACATTTGACTTATTCTTCCTTATTGCTAGGCCTTATTAATATTGGCCTTTATTACATGGAATTATATTATTCTACCTATGTGAGAGGTTAGGGAGATTAGGTCCCTAACATGCCCTCCCCCTTGAAGAACAGCCTTGTCTGCAAGGCTTCAGATGAGGGAATTGTTGTAGAATGGTGGTTGGCTCCCGGTGGCATCTTCTGGAGGTGTGTCTTTCCATTGAACTAACACTTCCTAGATGGTGCGCTGACGGAGACAATGCCCTTGTTGGGCCAAGACTAATTGTGGTTGCAACCATATGGAATCGTATTCATTCAACTCAGGAAGACTAGTTTGAGTTTGGCACTTATTTCCAATCACCTTCTTTAAGCAGGAAACAATAAAAACGAGATGGAGCTTCGACTGACTAGGTAGAGATAATTGATAGGTCGTTGATCCCACACACTTGAGCACTTGATAAGGACCATAAAATTTGGGTGCAAGTTTCTGACAGTGGTGAGCTTTGAGGGAAGTCTGCTTATAAGGTTGTAGTCGAAGAAATAATTGGTCCCCTTCAACAAAATGGTGTTCGGAATGACCTTGATCTGCTTGATGCTTCATGCAATTTTGAGCCATGACCAAATTTTCTTTGAGGGCACAAAGAATAGCCTCCCAGAATATAAGATTTTTTCAACCTCTTGAACCTACGAGACAACTGGCATATAGGAGAGAAATGATGGGGGATTTTGGTTGTAGACTGCTTCAAAAGGAGTCATGCGAGTAGTTGTATGGTAAGATGTGGTGTACAACCATTTAGTTAGGGGTAACCATTGAGCCCACCGATTTTTCCACTCAGATGAAAAACACCTCAAATATGGTTCTAAACACTTGTTGACAAATTCTGTTTGGCCATCCATCTGGGGGTGATAGGCAGTGTTGAGATGCAATTGGGTGCCCTATAGCTTGAACAACTCTTGCCAAATATTGTTGGTGAAAGTGGGGTCTCTATCAGAGACAATAGAATTAGGCATGCCATGAATCTTGAAGATATTATACATGAAGAGTTGAGTCACTGTGGCAGTTGTGAATGGGTGTTGAAAAGAACAAAAATGATCATATTTGGAGAGACGATCGATTACCACCATGATGACTAACTTATTTCCCGATTTAGGTAAGCCTACAATGAAGTCCATAGAAATATCTCGCCAAATAGTAGGGGGAATAGGAAGTGGTTGGAAGTGCTTGGAGCTTTGACAGTTTCTCCCTTGTTGTGTTGGCAGACCTCACATTCAGCCACAAAGGTGCGGACGTCCTCTTTCATACCCTCCCACCAAAAAGAACGTTTTACCCTTTCATAGGTTTCAGTAAATCCAGAATGCCATGTTGTGGGTGACACATGAAGTTCAGAAAGCATTGTGGATTTAAGTTGGGATTGCTTGCATAAATACAAACGGCCTTTGTAGCAAAGATCTTCATTATGCCAAGAGTGCCCTGCAGAAACTAAAGAATTGTGTTGCAATTGGTGGAGAAGGCTAGAAATTTTGGGGTCTTGCAACCATTCCTAATGAACATCTTGGAGCCAAACTGGTACAATGAAGGACAGGGAGAAAAGGGACCCATCTTCTTCATATTTCCGGGAAAGAGCATCAGCCACTACATTTTCTTTTCCATTCTTGTAAATGATCTCATAATCATATCCAAATATCTTGGTCACCCATTTTGGTTGTGTTGGGGATGAAATTCGTTATTCCAGGAAATACTTGAGACTCAGGTGATTAGTTTTGATTTGGAATCATTGACCCAATAAGTAAGGGTGTCAAATATCCATAGCATGCAAAATAGCTAACATTTCCTTTTCATAAATGGATTGGCCCAAATGTCACTCTGAAAGTTGTTTTCTAGTGAAGGCCAAGGACCTGCCATCTTGCATGAGGACGGCTCCAATTCCTTTCCAGGAAGCATCACATTCCAATACGAATGTCTTTCTGAAGTATGTGAGTGTTAAGATAGGGGTCGCACACATAGCATATTTTAAGGCTTGGAAGGCATGATTTGTAGCTGAAGTCCAAGTGAAAGCATTCTTTTTAAGGAGGGAAGTGAGAGGAGCTGCAATATTTCCATAATTCCTAACAAGCTTCCTATAATATCTCGTTAAACCCAGAAAACAACGCAGGCTCTTAAGAGTTTTAGGGCGAGGCCAATCTTGCATAGCTTCAATTTTCTTAGGATCCACTCGGACACCATCCTTTCCAACAATATGACCCAGGTATTCCACTTCTGAGGCACCAAAGGAACATTTATATTATTTGAGGAAAAGTTGGTTCTTAGAGAGGAGATGGAGAACTCGATTCACATGGGAGAGATGAGATGACCAAGTTTTACTATAGATGAGAATATCATCAAATAAAACCAAGACAAAATGACGGAGAAAAGGACGGAAAACATGATTCATAAGACTTTGGAAAGTGGAAGGAGCATTACACAATCCAAATGGCATTACCAATAATTCATAATGACCATCATGAGTGAGAAATGTCGTCTTGAGAATGTCTTCATCTTTCATGTGGATTTGGCGGTAGCCAGAACGTAGATCCAATTTGGTGAAGTACTGAGCACCACTCAATTCATCCAAGAGGTCATCAATGACAGGAATGGGGAATTTGTCTTTGATTGTGAGTTTGTTGAGGGCTCAAAAATCAGGACACATGTGCCAAGTACCTTCTTTCTTGAGTACCATGACCACAGGGGAAGAATATGGGCTAGTATTGGGACGGATAACACCAGCTTCGAGTAATTCATGAACAATTTTCTCAATTTCATTCTTCTAGGCAAAGGGATGATGATAAGGCCAAACATTGGGAGGAAGATTGCCCAGGATGAGAGGGATGGAATGATCATGGACGCCACGGGAAGGGGGGAGTTATTTGTGGTGGTAAAAACAACTTGGAGGCGTGAGATAATAGATTGGAGGTCGGGATACACAGAAGGTGTCTCAACAGCATGAATGGAGTGGAGTTGGGCGATAATTCCTTAATGACCTTTTTTTAGAAGATTTTCCATGCGATGGGAACAAATGATCTCAGGGGATCCTGTTGTGATTCCTTGGAACATATATTGTTGTCCCTCTTGTTGGAATTGCATGGTTAATTCCTTAAAATCCATGATAATGGGGTCAAGAGTACATAACCATTCGACACCAAGAACAATGTCACAACCACCCATGTCTATAGCAAACATATGGGATTTCAGGTGATACTGACCAATTTGGCGTCGCACATTTTCACATCGTCCCCCACATTTCATGGAACCACCATTGGAAATCACGATTTGAAAATTATTCACTGCACAGATGTAACAACTGACTTCTTGGGCAATGCGGAGATGAATAAATTTATGGGTGCTACCACTGTCTACAAGGATGATTATTTTCCTATTTTTTATGTAACCAATTAATTTGAGAGTCTGGGGAGCAGAGAAGCCAGTGAGGGCATTAAGTGAAATCATAGGTTCAACTTTGGTTGGGTCAGAGAGTGGGGTGAGCTCAGATGGTGGTGGTAGTTCCTACATAGGCAAAACAACAACATCTTCTTCAGAAAGATCCTCAGTCACAACCATAAAAATATTTTGTTCCTTCCACATGTTCCTAGAAAAATATTTGTCATCACAATTATAACAAAGACCCTTGAGTTGACGTTCAGCCATTTCATCCCTGGATAAGTTCTGGATCTTGAGGGGAGGTGCATAAGGGGGAAAATGGGTGGGTTTAGGGAGAGGAGGAAAGGAGGGTTTGTGGATCTAGGAGGACACAATCTGTTGGGCTTCCTTGGCTCGTTGAGTAACTTTCAACCAAGTCTAGCGGCGTTCCATGAGAACATGGGCATGAATTTCATCTATGAGGCCACTGATAAAGAATTCCCTAAAGAAAGCATATGACATGCCCTCTGTTATGAAATCCAAGTGCTCAAATGTAGCAATAAAGTCTTCCACTTTCCCAGACTGCTTTAACTTGGTCAAATGGCCTAAATGGTGGGTGTTGGAGTCAAAGCGGTCATAAAGTTCGACTAAAAACTGTGTCCAAGAAAGACACCCTTAGCATGCCTTTTTTTTCCATTTCCATTGTTCTGGATCTAGATGTAGGAAACCATAACGAAGATTGGATAAATCATCATTAATACCATGAAAAGAGAAATAATGTTCCATTTGGGTCACCCAGCCAGTAGGATCTGATCCATCAAATTTATTCACCTCAATTCCAGGAGGGTGGAGGTCTCAGGAAAAGTGGGTAGTATGAGGGCCTTGGTAATGGGAAGAGTCATGGTCATCCTGATAAAATGGTTATTCAGAAGAGGAAGGGTTCTGGGAATGGCCTAGGAAGTGTTCATTGAGATATTTGAGGTAGGAACATTGTTCCTTGAGGTCTTTGATGTGGGAACATTCATCCTTGAGGAGCTCAATAGTTGAATTGATAGAGCTAATTTTGGAAGTGAGCTTCTTGATGGCATCCTTGTTCTAATGGTTGTCAGCAATCAAGGCATTGAGGTCTTGGGCTCATGTGGTAATCATTTGGACAAAGGAGCAGGAAAATGGTATAGGGGAAACAAAAGGGTTCTGGAGGGGTGGGTGGGACCACGGAGAAAAAAGGGTGTCAAATGATAGGTACCACTGCGATCAGGGTGAAATGGGGGATCCAAAGGGATAGGAGCCAAATAAGGATGTTAGAGACGGGTCGGCTCCACAAAACAAAGTGGGTCAAAAATGATAGGTATCACTGGAATCGAGGAAAAGAGAGGAACCCATTGGGATAGGTCCCAAATAAGTGTGTTGGTGGGACCACTATACTCGGGTTTTTTTTTCCTACGGAGTTATACACCGACCTGAAGAATACTACAGTGACGAAATGCCCAAATGCTTAACAGAAATAAATGTGTAGTAATTTCGCAACCTGAATGCAGAAGACACAATTACGCGGCAATAGATCTGGTTTGTTCTGTTTTTGTTTCTATCCCAAGGGTTAGGGGATTCAAGGGTTCTATAGACAAGGTTTTTCCCTATGCTATAGCTCTCGGATATACATGCGGGGTCCAATAGTAGTACTCAGCCCAATATCTTAGGGAACCAACTAAGGAGGCTAGATTGTTCCCTTAGCTGTACTACCCAACTACCCAGGTACTAGAGAGTATCTTCCTGAGTGTTGTTCTTAGTGGCACTATAGCATTCAGGCGTCCGACTGGTTTATCTATGGAGGGATTCATGATATCTAGGTCGATCTGTATACAGGTGTTATCTGATGCGCTACCACTCAAAGGGGTACCAGCAGGGGTTACAAGGGTGGCCAATAGATGTGCACTTAAGTACCACTTGGATTTCCTACATGTATGAATCCCCAACCGCGGGTTTATGCATGTAACGACAAATATTTGTAGCTTTAAGACACTGGAATACGTCTCTACACTAAAAAAAAAAAAATTAACCCACAATTTTCTACCGATGAAGGTGCTTTGATACCACTTGTAGTATTCCAGATATAAAATAGTATGCAGAACAGAAATAATTAGCTATAAATGGCATAGAAACAATGATATAACCAGAACAATACCACAATAATATCATAATAACACCAGAAAGAGCACTTTGATTATTGAGAGCAATGTTCACTTGCCTCTTCGAGGGGGAAACCTCCAGCAGAGAAGAGCTCTATTACAATAATATCCAAGACAAGATTTCCCATACCCTCTACTTCTATTTATACTAAATCTATCTATCCAAAAGAACAATCTAGAGGAAGATCTGTCTAGAAACAAAAATTTCTATTAGGTCTTCTTACATTTGACTTTTTCTTCCTTATTGCTAGGCCTTATTAATATTGGCTTTTATTACATGGAATTATATTATTCTACCTATGTGAGGGGTTGAGGCTAGGTCCCTAACATTGATTTTGGTGTTTCTCTCTTGTGGAATGTTTTTTTATGAATGTCTCTTGGTGGACGGATGAGGATGAGTGATATGCACCCCCCAAAGGCTTGATCTCTTGAATCTTGGATGAATGTTGCATGGTAACTAAGTTTTTTTCTCTCATTTCCTTGGATTAGGTAAGGAAAAATATGCATATGCTATTATTTTCTTGTTTACTTTGGTTATTGTTGGTGCAAACCCTAGGGAGGAGTATGCTATATACACCCTCCATCATTGCTTCATCTCTTTGTTAAAGGTTTTAAGTCTTTCCTTTTTGCAAGGGTTGCTAGGAGGAATACGAGTGTGTATACCCTCCTAGATTTATCCTAAGTTTGGTTGGCATACCTTAGGGAGTAAGAGGGTTTACACCCCTAGGGTTGTTGTTGATCTAGATTGTGCTTTAAAGACTCCATCACCCAATTTTAAAGGCACTAATCTAAAGTATTCTTGCATTGGAGAAACAAAACATTGCATTGGGAAACGTGATTTCTTGTCGTATTAACTTTTTGCAACTTGGGTTGTGTTCCTTGTGCTTATAGCACCTCTCAACCACTAGGGAATCCTCTCTAAAGGGGCAGTTCTTATTGTTGTTATAAAATTGCATCTTCAGCCATTAGGGTTGCAAAAACCCTAATCTAATTGCTTGAACGACTCTTTAATCAACCATTGGAATTTGCCCAAAGTTTACACACTTATACTTCTTGGTCTAGCGCACTTTTTAGAAAAGTTTGAAGGTCTTTTAGTGGATGATTTTATTGATGTAATAAGTTGATTTTTACAGCCATAAGGATGATATATATTGTTGCAGAAAGTGTTTACAATAGCTTTATCTTTTTCATGCTAGTATCTTGGTCTTTAATCTTGAGTTTTTATAGTGTTTAGCTATTCTATCTCTTGTATCTTTCACTTGATTTCTAGCACTTATTTAACAACTTATTGTGTCATTTCATCTCTGATATATATTGTTACTAACAGGTGCTATTAGGGACAACAAGATTAACTTGTTTGTCCAATTGGTGTTATTGCATCATATGCTTGGTTTTCTTGTGTCTCGGGCAGGTACTTCACTATCGACAAGTCCCTCAACACACTTGGAAAACCTTGAAACTTCCCAAGACTCTTTCCCAAGATCTTTGTACCACTTAGAATTAACCTTTAGGGACATCCTCTTCATCTCCATCATTTTTCGTCTCATTTCCCCTAGGGTCACCGAGATTCCCCCCTTGAGGTGACTACCTCACCTCTAAAGTGACAGGGACACCTACCTAAGGTGACAATGGGTAGGTTCCCTCCTAGTTGTCTCCAGTTGGTGGTTTGGTCGGGATTTTCCCAACCTACAACTTGTGCGATAACATTTTGGCACCGTTGTCGGGGAGGATTTTAAATCCTTTCTGGAACCCTAACGAAACTTTGACAAGCTATCATGAAGCCTTTATCCCTTAGCTTTCCTTATGACTCCACCCAAGGGACGTTCCCTTTCCAGCTTTCTTAATGAGCTCCTCTTAAAGCTCATCTGGCGACTCCACCCCCCAGAACCCTTCCTCTTCCAAACCTTTTCCCCCTGGGAGGTTCAATCCTTCTAAGGTTTACCAAAGAAGGCATCCTCTCAAATTTCTCATTGTCAAAACCCTCTTCCATTGTACCCTTCCTCTTCCTCCAATGGCTCACCCTTGGGAAAAGGACCTCTACAAACCCCTTAACATGTCCAATATCCAAGGATACCATAACACAATGCCAAAAGAGTCTAACAAGTGGTTGTCAAGGTTCCTAGGAAACAATGTAATAATCGTTGAGGACCATCTTTATGTCATGGGTCGAGACATGGAAAATGCAGGTATTGAGCATGAAGATGTGGCCATGAGATTATTCGCCTCACCATTAAGTGAAGAAGCTCTCAATTGGTTTAGAGGCCTCCCTGACGATCATCTCATGTCTTATGAAGTTTTTTCCAACTTATTTAAAGATCAAATGGTCAAAAAAGGCAGATGGTGGGACGCTTGGAGCTCAATTCAATAAGTGAATGAAAAATGAGAATGGGATAGTGAAGGAATTCAATACTAGATTCGACAAGTTGTATAATCAGATTCCAACAGAATTTCATCCTACAGAATCATCAGTTCATCTCCTTTACATGAATTCTTTTGAAGGGAAATTTTGATTCATTCAGAAAGACAAGAAGCCCACATTGTTGGCACAAGCTAAGGAGTATAGTGTTGACATTGAAGAAAAAACTCCTTGATTCAAGGGTAGAACCTTTTCACTACCCTCATTCCAAAGTAGAAGTAAAGATTAAGGTTTCCAACAATAGTGCTCCTAATCTGATTTCCCTCTTGACTCAGAAGATAGATCAGATGAATACTCAGTTTGTTAAAATAATAGGTGTGCTTGTTTTCACCATAGACAATATCACTATATTTTCACCCAACCATAGGCACAAGGACACCCCTGAGCACCTTAACCTTGATAGCTAGAATAATTCTGAAAGCAAACACTAGAACAAATAGCCAACCAAGATAGAGTACCTCTCTCCAAAGCTAACATACCAAGCAGAAAGTCCAAACCATAAACCAAATACCAAGTCACCATTGCAGTAGTTGTATCTCTCCTCGAGTCATGCACACCACTAGTCCTTATGAAGTCATGAGAGTGAGTGAGTCCAAATGAGCTTAAGCGCCCTCTATTTATAATGCTTCAAGTCACCTAATTGGGCCAACGTTTCTTCCTGGAGGCTAATAACTTAATATTAGATTTTCTCTTGAGATGACTTGTCGTCTAGGGTTCTTATCCAACCATTTAGGGTTTCTCTAACTTTTAGGAATATTCTAGTCTCGTCAAAGGTTACACATGGAGGTTAATACCTCCCACATCTACCGTAACATCAACACTCTCTCCTAGCTAGCGAAGTATTATCGATAATGGTCCTAAGCACAAACAAACCATTTTGTTGGTAGCATCATCATAGCCACACCGACTATCTCATGATCACACAGATCAAATCACGAGTATCATCATCATTATCCATCTAGATAGAAATTATCTCCAACACTAGTGATAGTCTCCATGGAAATCGAATACAATTCCATCCAATAGAACACAATTGTGTCTATCCATAGTAGTATATAGCTACTATCTAGTGTTACACAACCACTCCTACTAGCACATAGCTACTAACCAGTGACACACAGTCACTACCAGTGGAACACATCCACCACAGTAGCATATAGCTATTGTCCAAAGACATACAGTATCCACAAATCATATCATATGATATCATCATGCATCAACAATGTCATCAGTTGCATCACCTCTAAGTCGTACTAGCATGATGTGAATAAATCATATCTAAGTTGAACTGGCGTGATCTATAGTATCATCTACATCATCTCTAAGTTATACTAGCATGACATATCTAGCATGATGTTGATGCATCATATTTAATTTGTATGCCACGTCTAAGTTGTACTCGCATGATGTAGATTAGTGCCTCACTGTGTCAGCTCTAAGTTTTATGATCATCTCTAAGTCGTAATAGCATGACATATCTATCATGATGTCAATGTATCATATCTAAGTTGTATGCCACCTCTAAGTTGTACTAACGTAATCATATCTAGCATGACACGAGCCCCCTGCATCATCTCTAAGTTGTATGGTCATCTTTAAGTCGTACTAGCATGACATATCTAGCATGATGTCAATACATCATATCTAAGTTGTATGTCATATCTAAGTTGTACTCGCATGGCCATATCTAGCATGATGCAGCTCACCATAATCGTCTCTAAGTTGTACTAGCATGAACATAACTAGCATGATGTCAATACATCATATCTAAGTTGTATGTCCACCTCTAAGTTGTATTAGCATGATGCTCGGCAAGCCACTATATCGACAACTCCAATCATCTGTATCATATTTGAGTTGTACTAGCATGATCATATCTAGCATGATGCAAGCATCATCTCTAAGTTGTATAACCATATCTAAGTTGTACTAGCATGATACAGATCTACATCTCACTGACAGTCCATGATGCCACATATCAGTGATCCCTCCCAACCAAGGAAGTCATCTCCTCCCTTTCAACCAAGGGAGCAATCTCCACGAGCCCCAGCTTGTCCCTCAAGTATGTGAACTTTATCTTGGAAAAAGGATTCATCAAAATATTTGTAGTCTACTCATCAGTGGAGATATATTGGAGAACCACTTCTCCCCTCTGGACTTTATCACGGAGAAAATAGTATTTGATCTCAATGTGATTCGACCTGTAATGGAACATCGGGTTCTTTGAGAGATTTACATAGCTCTGATTATCACAATATATCACGGTCGATTCCAACACCTAATCAAACAGTCTAGAAATCAGCTTACAAAGCCAAACTACTTCCGCACAAGCATCACAAGCTGCAATATACTCTGCTTCTGCATTGTTGAGTGAAATTGACTTATGTTTTCTGCTAGCCCGTGATATCATAGCAGATCCCATACTAAAACACATACCAGAAGTACTCTTTTTGTCATATGCACTCCCTGTCCAATCTGAATTAGTAAATCCATGCAGTAGTACATCATTGTTTGAGGCATATCTCAAACCATAAGTTATCGTCCCACGAAGATATCTCAATATATTATTTGCAGCTATCCAATGCTCTAGTCTAGGTTCCACCTAGAACTAGCTCAACATGTTCATAGAAAAGCAAATGTCTTGCCTAGTATTCACCAAATACATCAAGGATCCAATCAATTTTTGGTACAAGAATGAGTCTACTGGATCATAATCATAGTCTCTCAAATTCCTCAAATCTGTTACCATGGGAGTTTCCATGGATTTGCAATCCATCATCCCAAAGTTCTTAAGGATATTTACTACATACTTCCCTTGTCCTAGGAAGACTTCAAAATGTTTCAGTCATACTTCTAATCCCAAGTAGTAGTGCATGAGACCAAGATCCTTCATATCAAATTTAGTGGCTAGCTCCTCCTTACACTAAATAACGAGAGGCTATGTACTTGTTAGGAACAAATCATAAAAATATAACAGTAGAATCATAGGTGCATTATTCACAACTTTGTAATAGATATTTGGATCGGCATTGTTATCGCACAGTTTGTAGGAAGGGTTTAGGTAGCTTGAGTCAAGGCTTCAAACTGGCGTAACAGGAGCTTCCGCTTCCACTGTCACCTCAATGGGGAGCTCTTTCTATTTAGGGTGGCTAATCCCAAGGGAGACGTCCCTAGTAATCTGGGGTTCTGAGAGGGCTTAAAGTTTATAGGATCAAGATAAAGGTTCCCTTTCACAGATTACTACCAAGAAGGAGATATTCAAAGAAGATATTCCACTTATAAGGGCACCTGATTGCGAGACAAGACAAATGAAGCTAAAATGTGTTGCAGTGGTTAGTACTTCAAATGACTATCTTCAACACATATATGAGCAATGATCAAATGTAATTATTGACGAAGTCAATGATTACTGATAAAGACTAAGGCTTATAGAACTTCTTCAATAAATACAAAATGGTAAAGGCATTCAATGTATACAATCAATTCTTGTTATATCATAATGCAGTAAATAAGCTCATATACCAATATTGTTGTTGCGTCACTATGCAGAATTAAGGTGACGTCGGCCTTATCTACAGGTCGATTTGAGGACAATGAGTGGAACGTTTTCTCAAATAAGCTTATGAATGTAATCAATAACTCAAAGTCTATCAAATAAGGTGATAAATGTTACAACGTTTCAGGCCAAACAAGAGATCAAACAAGTGTGACGTCACCTATATTATTTATGTTTTAGGGTTAGGGTTAGCTAGTCAAAGAGGTATACGTTTTTGACAAATCAACCAATGGAATTGCATAAAACCTCTATGGCTATATAGAGATGAGTCAGCCGCAACTTTTGGTCCAAGCACAAAATCAAACAAGGCAAGACGTCATCATCATTAGGGTTAGTCTAGACGCTAGGGTT